>QXTE01000032.1:5574885-5620416 GCA_003942145.1 Platysternon megacephalum
GGCAGAAGGCTGGGTGTTGGAGGGGAGTTCAGGGGTACAGGGCAGAGGGCTGGGGGTGTGGGGGAGTTCAGGGGTACAGGGCAGAAGGCTGGGTGTTGGGGGGGAGTTCAGGGGTACAGGGCAGAAGGCTGGGTGTTGGGGGGGAGTTCAGGGGTACAGGGCAGAGGGCTGGGGGTGTGGGGGAGTTCAGGGGTACAGGGCAGAAGGTTGGGTGTTGGGGGGGTACAGGGCAGAAGGCTGGGTGTTGGGGGGGTACAGCCCAGAGGGCTGGGGGTGTGGGGGAGTTCAGGGGTACAGGGCAGAGGGCTGGGGGTTCAGGGGTGAGGGCTGGGGTGCTCGGGTTGTGGGGGTGCTCCCAGCCCCCTGCCCTGAGCGGCTCAGGGCAGGGGGCTGGAAGGGATATGCCTGTTTCACCCGCTTCCCCAAGGCCCCGTCCCTACCTCTTCTCTCAGTCTCCGGAGCAGCGAGCACGCTGCGGCTCGGCTCCGCCCCCCTTCCCCGGCCATCAGCTGATTGTCGGGAGGGAGGAGGAGGGGCAGGAAAGCTCCAAGCTGGGGGAAGAAGCGGGGGAGGCAGGAGCTTGGCTGCCGCAGGTCCAAGCTTCTGCCTCCTGCCCCCGCAGGGGAGAGCGTTGGGCGGGGGGGGCGAGTGGGGCTGGGACTGGCAGGCAGCGGCGTGCCACAGAAAATCGGCTCGCGTGCCATGTTTGGCACGCGTGCCGTAGGTTGCCGACCCCTGTGCTAACCTGAGAATGAATTAAGGACTCCACTCTTGTATTCAGCATTCTTTGCTTGTGAGCATTTAACTAATAGAGGGAAGTAAAAGGTGTGCTAAAAAAGCTCAGGATCTAAACAGCCCATCAGCCCCTAGCTTCAGCTGAATTCTTGTGGTGTTTTCCAATGCTGTTACTTGTTGCATTTGTCAATTCAACTGGACACTATCAAGTCCATTTGATAGTGCTTAATATTGGGTAAATTTTACTCACTGTTGTTTCCTATTTCCTTAGAAAGTTGAAAACAGCCATATTGTCAGCTGGTGTAAACTGGTACATAGGTGCTGGAACTAGAGGTGCTGGGGGTGCTGCCGCACCCCCCTGGCTTCAAGTGATTTCCATCATATACAGGGTTTACAGTCTGGTTCAATGTCTCTCAGCACCCCCACTATACAAACTGTTCCGGAATCCCTGAATTCGCATAGCTCCTGTGAATTGCACCAGCCGTAGAGCTGGCTTTGTGTTTTCCCTTACAATTATATCCTTTCCCTTTGCTAAGGTTTGATCCCCCCCCCTGCTTCTTATGGAGCAGAAACTAACATAACTCTGTTTTGTTCATGTCCTTGTTTGTACATCCAGGGTGCAGTAGCTAGCCATACATACTATTGCTAGGCCTAAGCATTCAAAAATCCTGAATGAAAATTTAAAAATGGTTTTTCTTTACCTTCTGGTGTTTGAAACTTTGTTACTTTGGGGTCCAGTTTTCAAACTTTTCTCTGCAACCATGAGGACTAGAAACTTACTTTAAAAAAAAAAAACAAAGAAAGCTGCAAACTCATGAATCCAGTAGCTGGGGCAAAAATGGAGAGGGTTAGCAACACTGTGTATGCCATGTATATGCTGGTTTTGATGGGGACAACATTTCTAATATAACTAGAAAATTGTTTGTTTATTGCTTTTCATCAGGCCTCCTTTAAACACGCTGCTTAGAACTCTGTATATAAATGCACCAGTTAGTCAAGTGGTGACATTGTGTGTATGGCAGGTCTACCTTGAAATCTTATGGATCTGATTCTGCTCTCACTCACACCAGTTTTAAATGGCTGACCAAAGTAGTCTGTGATCCCACGGACTTCAGTGGGTGCCCAGAGACTGCAGTGCTGGATTAAAGAGTTCTGGGGCCCTGTGCACTATGGAAATGCCCCCTCCCCTCCCCTCCACACACCTGAAAGGTGCTGTGACCTGGTGGGAGGAGCCACAGGCTGCCCTGCTCAAGTGTGACGTGTTTTGCCCCTGCTGGCTATTAACAGGTGACTATTCATTTAGTTTTATTTCTTTTGATTTGATTTCTAATTCTCAGCAACAGAACAGATGATCTTTTTTAACTAAGAGATTTTTGAAGCCCTTTCTCAGGTTATCATCATTTGAAAATCAGCCACATTTTTGTTGATCGGCCTGAAGTGATTTGGTCTCTAGGTAAATAAAGATCTACAAGGAAAATAATGTCTGTGTGGAGAAAATGGCATACCCAAAGGAGTGAATCTCCTTTTAACAGCTACCTTGTTCTTGAGTCCCGTTGAACCATTTGTGCTCCAGTCATGGACCTTGTCTGTACATGTTGTATAAGTGAGGCTGTCAAGAGACTGGGTACTGTGTAACTCTGAACAAAGAATGTAATGTTTGGCAGAGGCTGGTCCTGTGATCAATTTCGATGTTGGCATCACTTGTATACACAAGATAAGTCTAGAGACTGTAGTTATGATATATATGGGGATGAACTGACTTTCTATTTCTTTTTTTTATTGTAGCTTTCAGATAACACAACAGTTGCATTCTCTTCAGTATTAATCCAGAAATAGATCCTGCAGTTTATTCAACCTAGCTGAGGTAAAACAAGAACAAGACCAACTATTGAGTTATAAATCTTGCAAATATATGTTTTTTTTAAAAGTAGGTCAGATATTTTTAGGGGTTCTGGATGGAGCTGCCTTTTTCCCAGGCTTCATTACATCTATTCATTTTAGGAGGAAAAATATTTTATCCCCAAAGTAGCTATGAACTTTCCTCCCCCAACATCAGCTAAGGGAGTGTGAGTTGATTTTATGAGTGTGCGTAAAAGATAAAAGAGAGTGCCGTTAGCCTTTGCCAAATTCAATAAGCAAATCTCCTACTGTTCCTCTTTGAAAATCAAATTATGGGTTTGTATAATATATAAATTAGGTAAAAACGTATGATTTGAAATTTAATGACACTAACAAACCAGTTATAATTATTATAACTTGTATTACAGTAGCGCCTGGAGTCCCCAACAAAGTCACAGCTTCATTGTGCAAGGTGCTGTACAATCACATGGTATGAGACAGGCTCTGCCATAATGAGCTTACCACCTAAATAGTCAGGAAGATAGAAGGTTGAAGTATTAATATCCCATAGATAGAGAAATGAGGCACAGAGAGATGAAATGGCTTTCACAAGATCACATAGAAAGAAAGCCAGGACATGATCCTTGCTCTCCTGAGCCTCAGTCCTGTGCCTTAACCACAGGGCTATCCCTCCTCTCTTAACTACCAATTTGTTGCAAAATGAGTGTGTGTATGGGAGTGTTATTTTCACTCGTGTTGCTCTCTGCTTCTTTTTCTTAAAAGCCCTCATTAACATGACTCAACAGGATGAGTCTTCCTCAGCCAGTCACCTGAATTACTGTACTTTAATTCCACGTATGGCATTGTTTACAATAGCTGCACATTAGCAGTAAAAAATTGTTAATATTGTAACATGTTAATTCTGCATGAGTCGGCAGCCATTGCCAGGCAGACAGGCTGCCAACCTACAAGAAGGCCCTGTATTTTGTTCTGTGTTGCGATTAGTAATCATTTAACTGTATTTATCCTCCTAATGAGAAATGCAGACGTGCATGGCAGTCAGTTACCAATATTACAGCATGCTCGTTTCCTTAAAAATTTATCAAAAGAAAAGAAATCATGAGAATAAAACCAAAAGGCCAAATTATCCCTGTATAGGAAATACACTCTTAGGGCCAGATTGTTCAAAAGAGCTCAGCACCCACAATTCAGAACTATCTCCTGACTAACTCAATGGGACCTGCTAGGTGCTGAGCACTTCTAATATCTGACCCCTTCATTGAGGGGCCGAAATGGGAGTGATTGGGTGCTGAGCTATTCTGAAAATCTGGCCCATAGAACCCAATAGTGTGAAGGAGCAAATGAGCCTGATCACGAGTGAGAATCTGGGCCCCAGAGTCTAATCAGGGCACAAAGTGTTGCCATTTTCTGCTATGTAAGAGTCAGTAGCATGTGCTGTTTTATCATCTTTGGTCTTGTGGTTTGAATTATTTAGACTGGCTGATCAGCTGCTGGTGATTAAAGACATGTTGTTTGTTATGAAAAGAACCAAATACATTCTACTGTATTCTATTCAGGTTCTTAAACTGCACCCATCCTTGTGGTCTCTGAGCACTTTTAATATTTGGATTTAGTACAATATTTTTCTAAGGATTAACTTTCTAACTTGGAATTTCTCTGTAAAACTAGGTCTGTTTCAGGTTATGCATCACCCCCCTTCTTTCTGGCTGTTGCAGTCTTCTTCCAGAGAACATGTGTGTGTTGCTCCCAAGACTTTATGTGGTTTCTGGTTTGGAATGGAGCACCCGTAGCCGGTAGATCTTAGAACAGCCAATCTTTAATTCCTCCTCTCTCCCCCCAAAGTAAAGGAAATGTAATCAGATAACTGAGCACATCACTATACCATGATAAGGAGGATAAATGTCAACACTGTTTCCACTTTGAGAAGAAATGGGGATTTGAGCTGGGTTTCTCCTAATTGGCTCCATTTAACAAAGTGGTTCTGGCTAAAAAGCACCCATTCCATTCTACTCTCCCTGGTCCCCGTTACATACACTCACACTCAGATGTGTTGGTTAAGTATACATATGCATACTTCGTTAGGAATTCCATATTTGTAACCCAAACACAGATCTGGAAACCCTTTAGCTAGAAGCATTTTGACTTTGTCATTGAGACATTGTTACACTAACATAGAGGAGTGAATCCTTAGCTTTGCCAAGCATTCCCTATCTGTTCGGATAGTGGGGTACCAAATTGGCCTCTAGTGTAACTTCAGCGTTGTCTACACTACCTCACTTTTAGCGACACGCTAAAAGGCACACAGTGGCAGCAGCTTTGTCGGCAGGAGAGTGTTCTTGCTGACAAAGCGCTTTTCACACTGATGCTTTTCGTTGGTAAAACTTATGTCATTGGGATGTTTTTTTAACAACCCTGAATGACAAAAGTTTTGCCGACAAATTTCCAGTGTGGACAAAGCCTTAGAACCAGTTACACCAGCTGCAGCAGGTTCACTGGGACTGCAGTGTTGAATGAAGATGGGCTGGAAAGCCATGAGTTCTAACCCTCACATCTCATATGTTGCTTCCTGCCACTGATGTGTACCCCTAGATGACAGGAGGGAGTAGGTGGCTTAGGGCTAATAGAACCAGGTCTGCTTCACTCAAGAAGTCCCCCACTGCTTGGGCGGTGTAGTGGTTCTATGCAGTAGATGCCAGAACCCTGTCAGAGAAACAGTATGTATGTACCTTGGCCTGGCGTGTTTGCATATATTTAGTAAACATGGTTGTTTGGCACCCAACTGTTCCTGTTTGGTTTCTTCATTGGAGTGAATGGCAAAACTCCCCTTGACTTCAATGGCACCAGGACTTGCCCATACTCTATTGGTGGGATATAACAAAAGATGCTCCAGATTTAAATCCTTAGCAATTCTACTAGCTCCTGACCAGTAATGATGCTGTATAACCAGGTCAAGGCACCAGGACATTTGTCAACCTGCTACTCTAGCAGCTTTCCAGATCCTTCCTCGCTCCCTCCAAGTGGAGCACCATAAAGTAATTGGTTTTGGTTTTTTGACTTAAGGGGACACATTTTAAAAAAAAGTTCTCGAACATTGCGTTTCCAATCACTTCGTGGTGTGAATGATTTCATTTAACGTGTAGCAGCTTGACTGGCCTGTGTAGTGGTTGTTCTTTTGGTAATTCAAGTTTACTATTAAGAAATAACTGTGGTAATAATAGCAGGCTTGGCTTTATATCAGTGTTACTATCAGTTGATGGGGATGGAGTTAAGCTTTGTCATCTTGCAATTTGCCCTTCTCTCATTGGCTTCATGTATTTACATACTTGAAGCTGGTTTACGCTAGAAGTTTTGCACACTTTGTCGTGTCTGTAGGCCGAGCACATTGCATACAGCAGGGGCTTTTGCATTCCTCCATTCTGCTCCACAAGCTCCCTGTGCGCAACCCTCCCATTGCACTCTATTTCGGGGACTCTCTGCAATTGCTCACTCCCTCCATTGAATCAGAGGTTCTGTCTCCCCCATTCACCCTCCCCCATGCTAAGAGCTTTGTGTGCACCCTATACCAAGGTGCCCCTTCTCACCCCCATGGCAAGGGCTCTTTATGGTCCCCATCTGCTCCCCCATGCCACAGTGTGCACCCCCATTCCCCTGACCCTCACCCATTCTTATTTCTTTTCTTTCTGTCTGTGAGATAAACAGAAGCACAGTGACATCACAGGTAAATCAGTCATCATCACTACCTCCCTCCAGCAACCCTCACCCTAACCCTGATGTCTGCTTTGGCCACCTCTCCTCTTGACTCTCTCTGCCTGAAGCACCAAGTGGGCACTGTTTAGATTAACTAAAATAGATTTGACTGGGCACAGGTAAATGATCTTGCCTGAGCCAGGGATAATATGGAGGGAGCCACAGTGAAAATCTATAGCCTCATCCCTACTCAGCCTGCATAGCTCTTGATCTAAATAGCAGCCTCTGCTATTCCAGTATTGCTATTAGCAGCTCTTGGTTTAAATAGCAGCCTCTGCTATTCCAGTATTGAACCCCCATAACTCTGTCAAAGCATCTCAGTCCTGACTCGTAGTTTCATTTGCTGACTCATTTTAACCAATGGGATTGAAGTATGCAAATGACCTGGAGTGAGTGAGTGATTTACTTCTGATGTCACAATGTTGTCTGTAGCACCAAATGGGCACTGTGTGGAAATAAGTCTTTTTCAGTGTTCCGGTTTTCCAGATGGCACCAAAATCTATCAGGTTCTTGCCCATTGATGCCTAGAATGTTCCTAGAAATTTTGCAATTGATTGGATGTATTACAGACTGACAAAACAGAGAAATGCCATTGAGTTGAGTGTTAGACCTTATTTTGCTAAGTCAATTAATATACAGTAAAGAAAATATATGTCCAATTTTCACAATAGCAAAAAAAAAAAAAAAAAAAGTACTACAGTTCTTTTGGGGCAGACTAACCTTGTGCTATTCTGGTAATATTTTAGGAAAATATAGAACTGAAGCAATATTTCACCTCCCTAATCTTCCTTTTCCATCACACACCCACATACTGGCATATAACTAAGCACAATTAAAACTTATGAAATCAACACAGTAGCTGCATTGCAAGCCAGAATGCACTTAGGCTCACATGTAGATCAAGCCTAAAACAAATGTTTAAAGTTGTTCCAACATAATCAGTAAAAGCTCTCTGTGTGTTTGTATTTATATGTTAAAAGCACAACTCAGTGTGTGTGATCGGTAGAAGAAGCTAGAGGCAATGTTTGGATCCAGATTAAGACTAGGCAGTGGTTCAAATTTAAATTTGACAGCGCTGAGACCTTGTGAGCTGCTCTGGTGAACAGCTTGCTCAATCAACTCAGACTTGTGCCATCTTGGGTGGAAGTCACATGAGATCACCTATTTTTGTGAGACTGCCACTATCCTGTGCTGAAATCTCTCAAACCTGGCTGTTCTATTGAAGAGCTCAAAAATAGACCTCTTCTAGGTTTTGATCCAGGCCCCATGCCTGTACTTACAGGGGCAGGTTTAAATCCAGGATTTTGAACATAGGGAAGAAATTCAACAGTGTTCAATTCAAGGTTAAAATTTTGGCCTGCATCTGTGGAATGTGTATACACTCCGCAGTGACAGTATATAGGGTTGCCGATTGGCAGTGAAGGGAAAACCTTCAAAAGGTCCAAAATCTGTTTGGACAAAAGTTTAAGGGTTCAAATGCTAATCCAAACTACTCAAACTGAGTCTGCTGGGAATCTCACAAGAACAGGTTTTTTCATGAGATTTCTGAGACTCCGTGCTTCCCATCACATCAGATACCCTCTGCACAGACTTTCCTGTGGAGTCTCAGCACCGCCAGTTTAATTGCTAGCTAAAACCCAGAAGTATAGATACAGCATATAAATGGTTTGAATCCCCATTCCTCTGTGAAGACAGAGTGTTAGTGTCCAGAGATTATTATTCCAACACACTGGCCTTTTGCCTCAACATACCCCTGAGCTGATGCTTATTAAGGTTCTGATTCAACATCTCCCATCTCAGTTTTTATTGCTATTTAGAGATTGTCCATCTTTTATTCCTGTTCTTTTTTTGTATGGCTGATCTAAATATAGAGCAACAACTCTAATTTTACATTTAGATGGTTAAACCAGATAATTGCATCTGGAGTAGCAGATTGTATTGCTGTGATGACTCCTTCGTATTTGTGAATCGGGCACTGAATTGTTATGTGTTCCATGATCTGTTCTGAGTTACCACAGTCATACAATGGAGGGTCTTTAATTTTCCATTTGTTCAGCAAGTAGCCACATCTGCCATGGTTTGTGCGGATACGGTTTAGGGTTGCCCATGAGCTTCATGGGAGACCGAAGCCAGGGATCTTCTGCATTGGGTCTTTCACAAGGTGTGTGTTTGTGATTTCTTGTGAACTCCATTCGGCTTTCCAAACTTCATGAGGATTGATGAACTTCATCAGGGTCCAATAGGGCTCAAGTGACTTCAAGCGGTGGTCAAGGACATTGTTAAGGTCCTGGTGCATGGAAAGATGTTCATTTTCCATAATCCTCTGGAATTCCTGAAGGCGAGTGGATGGGGGAGCAATGTGCGACAGCACTGACAGCCAAGATGTTGGGGTCAACTTGAGAGTTCCAGTGTTCCAGTGCATTGCAGTGTTTAGTTGGACATCAACAAGTCAAGTATGGCTACTTCTGGTCCTTACTGGTGCACAGTACTTAGCTACGGAGTACACAAGGGCCATCTCTGATGTCCGTACTCTGATGCTGATGCTCCCCAGCTTGTGCTTGCCAGTTTCTGAACTAGGTTGACCCTTGTCTTCGTCTCAGCAGCTACCTTCTTCAGATGGTCATGGACGGTTAGCATGGGATCCAGCTTCACTCCGAGATAGGTGGGAGTGGGGTCATGTCGCACAGTGTTCCCACAGAAGGTCACTTTCAGGGTGCGCCTAGCGTTCCTGTTATCAAGATGGAATGCAGTGACTGTTGTTTTGTGAGAATTTGGCTTGAGCCTCCATTTCTGAAAATATTCCTCCCAGGTAGATTTGATGTTGCTGAAGGTGGTTGCTTGCGTTGCCAGGGCAAGGTCATCTGCATATGCAAATTTGCACAATTTTGTTGGTGGCATGTCGCTCGTGTAAACATTGAAAAGCATTGGCATGAGTACTGAGCCTTGTGGCAGTCCACTGTTGAGGAACTGGGGCCAACTGACTTGGTTGCCTAAGTGGACATGTAGCCGCCTATAGCTAAGCATCGACCACAGCAGGCGTAGTGTTTTGTGGCAGTGTTTTATTCCCGTGAGGTGGAGTTAATGAGTCCCACTTTGTGTGGTGGGCAGAACAGGTAGGCAGAATAACCCTGTCATCCTGACACACCGCACAACATTTAAAAAAAACCATATAGTTCAGAACTTTCCAAAAGGTTTAGTCCTGGATCTGAGTGAACAAGTAGGGGGTTGAGTGAGGAGGATGCTTCTTTGTGCCAAACAAGTTTCTTCTTACCTGCCCATCAGTCTTTTATGGTAGGAAAAAGTGCGAAGTTTTAAACCAAAAGACAGAGCTACCAGAGCCAAAGAAGAAACTTAACAGTATCTGCACAACAGAGGGAGAAAACAGAACTCTGTTGCTAACAGAGATGGATGTGACCCAAAACTCTGGATCTGAACACCCTTAATTTTGCTCATTCCTTTAAGAAACAGGTTCCAGGCATTCCAAGGATGTTTAGATCTGATCTTTGTGCCTTGGCCACATCTGTCATCAACAATGATACTATGGTTTGGTCAAGCTGTAGAAAAAGAGATAGTGAAGAACTCCGACCTGAAGATAATGTTGCCAGAAAAATAAAATGGAGGGTGAGTCTGTTTCAGAGCACAACTTGCACAGCATTATGCATGCAGTTTTCAGATCTATAAGTAATACCATCTGTCTCTGACATCAGCAGAAAGGCAAGAAACAGGTCAGAGTCAACTCCCAGCAAATATCACAAACGCTGATCCTAAGAAACCTAAATCCAAGGACTAGAAGCTGGAACACATGTTGGGGTAGGAGTATGCTGGGAAATGGCTTTGAAACAAATAATAAAATGCAAAGGGGGATTTGGGGATGGAAATAAGGAAATAAGTAGATAAATGCCAGTGAATGAAAAATAAAAACATTCCCACCTAAGAGCAAAGTGGCTGTAGAGAAGAGAATGGAGAATTAAGGCAGAGTAGTGGTGCTGTCAGGCTGGTGGAAAGACCATTTGCACCTCCTGGTGGTGAATGAAAGTCCTCTAAAATGTCAAGATCTGATGTGTAGAACATTTTTCACCATAACATAAAAGGTCTGGTCACAACTACTTGTAATGAATCTGTGGTCCATGAATGTCTGGGACCTGTGTCTGAATGAAAAATACATATGATGAAAAAGCAAACTACTTAAAATTCAGGGTTTTTCATAGTTAATTAGGCTCAAAAATGGGCTCATTAGGCACAAACATTTTTCAAGGAAAGGGACCCATTTTCCAATGAGAATGGGCAAATTTTTGAGCAAAACCAGGGTTGTTCCTGAACGAAATTAACAGCAAGCGGTACCCTCTACCCTTGTTTTAAGCAAAGATGGCTTTTGCACGGAAACCGTGCAAAAATTCATATTTTCAATTTTTAAAATTATCAATATAATGGGTGAGGGAACATAATAGTGCATGGCAAAGTAGTGAAAATGTGCATGTGAAATGCCATGCCACAGAAATTGTGAAATATAGTTACTGTTGTGACTCTCTCCCCACAGCAATGCACTATAGCTTAGTCTGTACTAACAGAAGAGAGGGAGGAAATGGCTGGTTAGATGAAAAGGAAAGATTAGAAACGAGGGTGCTAGCCTGGGTCTCAGGAGACCAGGCCTCAGTTCTCTCCTCAGCTATAGACTTTCTGTGTGACCCTAAGCAAGAGCCTCAGTTCCCATCTGTAAAAGAGGAGAACTGCACTTCCTTACTACACAGGGACTATTGTGAGGTGCTCATATGCTGTGGTAGCAGGGGCCATATAAATACCTAAGAAACCAAAAATTCTATATAGGGGGGATTATATAGATGGGAGGTGACTCTGTTTCTCTATATCTTCCCTCTGCCAAGGTCAGTTTAACACCGTTACCAAGTGAAAGACATGACTCTGAGGTAGACAATCGGGGCAAAACGAACAACAGGTTCTTGAGGCATTATAATCATGATAGCTGGATTTTGACAGTTCATGATCAGCCATTCATACCTTTGCTGAATACTGTAAAAAAAAAAAAAGCAGTTCAAGGCAGTAGTCCACGTTCAGCCCTTACATACATGTGTACCCTTCCCATAGAAGCTGGCTGAAGTTGTTCATGGATCTGAGAGCGAGACTCAAAAGAGTGCATTTAAATATAATCGCATAAAGACAGGGCAGAATAAAGGGATCCAGTCACTAGTCGTGACTTTACAAAGCAGGTAGTGGCAAATCTCATATAATATCCAACATGCTGTTGCAATGTAAAGAATAGATAATTAGGTAGATTTCCTCCCAAACTCATTCCCATAGCTTTGGTTCAGTTAGGCCTGCTCTACACTTGAGTTTTGCTGGCGTAGCTATGTCAACCAGGGGGGTGATTTTTCCCTCCCCTGACTGACATGCTATGCTAGCAAAAGCTGTCATGTACATGCAGCTATACCAGCAAAAGAGTCCTGTTCAGGGAACTGCTTTAAGCTATATTGTGAAAATAATGCTTTTGCCAGTATAAAGTGTGTCTCTGCTAAGGGGATTTGCCAGGATAGCTATACCAGCCTATCCTTTCTAGTGTAGGCAAGGCCTTAGGGTCACTGATGGAACCGGGTGAGATGGCTGATTCACACTTGCTACGTTTTGCATGTTACCTGATCCTGCTTGGCAAATGCTGTTAAGAATGAAAGCAGTGCTACACACATACCTTCTGGAAGAGGCTTGTTAATGTCTGTAAGCACTCACTAAAGGCCTCCTTAATTCTTTGAGAACTGCAAGAGCAACACAATCCACCCATGCTCTAATCAAAGCAGGAAATACCAGTTCAATGCAAGCCCTGTGTTACTCATGCTGAAAAGTCTGGTAGAGCAGCAAAAACTTTGTATGATTACATAAAATAGGGACAAATGCACTAGGGCCCAGATCCTCATAGGTATTTAGGCCACCATACAATTTGACATAGTTCGTCACGATTTGCAGTTTCTGTTCACAAGCCCATGACTGCAATAGCAGGAGTAGTGTTCTGAGATCAGGACTGAGGTACATTGGTAAAACTATGCATGGGAGTTTGTATACAGACTGTATACACCCTGACTGGAAGAAGGCTTCCATTTTTTTGAGCATCAAATTAACTCCAAAACGTATATACACGTGCATAGATATAGAAAATAGGTACCGTATATACTTTTTACTCTGTCCATTCAAATTATATGTAAATCAAAGCTCACCTAAACTCAAGCCCTCCTAATTTATGCTAGAACATGCCCTGCTATCATAAAATGGAGTGCATCTTTGATGAGCTGTGCCAAGAATGTGTTTTTCAAATTGTGCATAAAAATGTGTTCACGCGGGGTGGGGTGGGGTGTGTGTGTGTGTGTGTACACGCAACCAAATCAGATAACTTGGTTTTGGGTAATTTAAGGTTCTTTTGTTTTAAAAATGCAAGGTGACCAAAGCAGGAATTCCTTCATGACTGAAATTCTTGAATGTATATACCAATATTACTGCAGTGCAAATACTCTGTGCATGTATTACATGACAGCTGTGGTGAAGTGTCTCTTTTGGTGTACCAGTGGCTCATTTGTTTAGGATAGCCATTGTTTTGAAAGCTTCAGTTTTTGTTTATTTTTCATTATACCATAACAGTATCTTAAATTTCTATAGCCCCTTTCACTCTGTAGCATCCTAACAAACGACTAATTATACAGTAATTCCCCTTAAGAAGTCAATGCTTACTATATATTGTATTTGATTGGACAGCTATTTTGTATGCTCAGTAGAGGGGAATACAGGAGTATCTCAGATAACCAGGGGTGCTATTTGGTATATATTTAGTTTGCATATGTAATGTATTAACTGACTCATTTTATCCGCCGCTGCAGAGCTGCCACCTCTAAGAGGGAAAGTGGCAGCTGGTTTTTAGTTGGTTTTCTGTCCTTTTAACCACAAATTCCATTTGTGATTTAAACTTGACAATATAGCTTACACAATGTGAATTTAAACACTTTTCTCACCAGCATCAATCCTAAAATTTATTCAAATCAACCACAAATGCTTAGGCTGATTGTAAAAGTTTGCGAGATGTGAGACAAAGTTGAGAACAAAACAACAATAAAAGAGTGCTCTATTTAAAACATTGCAAGACACCTTTGTTACGAGTCATAATTAATTTCCCAATATCACTTTTGAATTCATCTGCAGAATTTTATCTTTTATATCAGCAACAATACTTCTAGAAAAAGGAAAACATTTTTCCTAACATTAGAATCATTGTAAATAAACAGCAGTTTTAAAGATCATCAGCTGTTTAAGAGATCACAATAATTAAGTAAAGATGAAGATAAATACTTTAATTAAAGCTGAAGGACAAATATTGGACAAGTGGTCACCACTGCAAAGTCACCATTTGCCTGCACTTCAAACTTTGGATCTTATATTCTGCATTATTTCTATAGAAACAGGTACTACTATAAGTGAGGCAGGTAGCAACTCCTATCGTTAAGGTTGCCTGACATGTTCCATTGTCTTACCATGTGTTTAGTTAGTTATAATTTTGCAAGACTTTAGCTATTTGGACTGAAATTGTCCATGCTGGGTGTTTGCCTGGGGCTAAACTTAAAAAAAAAATTCAGCTAAAATGTTTCAGTAGTTTCCAAGAATTAGTTTAGGATGTTGTTTTGCCCATGTTAAAAATATTCTTCCAACTGAGAAGCTCTAGCATCTCCATGCTTTGGAGAAGGGACTTGAAGTTTGTCAGGGAGGTGATCCTGGTTCCAAGCATGTGCCTGCTGCTGTCCAGATGTGTCCAAGTTATAAGCCTCTAAAAAAATCTGAGTGTGTATGTGATTGATAGAGACTTGTAAGATTTGAGAGAGAAATTCTCTGAAGATTCCATCTGCACTGAGCATGCTCCATCCCCCTCAGAGCTCCTGTGTGTGACTAGATTGCACAGGTGTCATCCCCACAGAGTAACTGAGCATACTCCATACCCAGGACTGCAGGGACTGAGCAGGACTTTCCCTGCGAGCTGAAATTGCTCTTCTTGGCTGCCAGCTTGGAAAATGACTCCTCTCTACTCTAAGTAGTGGCCCTACTGCTGGCACCCAGGCTGTGCAGAGGAGAAGTAGGAAGTCATCTGTCAGGCATTCAGAGGTATAGGAAGGAGGGGGAAGAGATACAAGGTGTGTGTGTGGGGGGGGAGAAGGATAGGAGCCAAAAGGTGGGGAGAGGCGGTCTGGGACCCTGGAGGGGTGGGATATGGGAAGTAGCTGAGCACAGAGGCAAGAGCCAAGGGGAGGAGATGGAAAGAAGCTGGGGGGTGGGAATAGCAGCTGGGGAGGGGTGTATAGTAGCAGAAGGGGGCATGGAGAGGCTGGGGACAAGGGCAGAAAGGTTTGTGACCGCTAGAGAACTCTTCCTTACAGAAACTGGAATTGAACACAGGATTCCAGAGTCTCTACATTCTTTTGCTATCTTGTAAATAGCTCTAAACCCAATGGCAAAGAGTATCTCTCCACCCGCTCTAGTAGCAGATCCACACCGAAGATAACAGCCTTTTGCTGCCATTAGGTACCCTTTCCGTTCAAATGGTAGAGGGCTGTGTTGTGAATCTAAGGATTCCAGCACTAGTGATGACCCATGTGAGGAGTCAGCATGATTCCACATGATGGAATTTGCCTTTTCAGTTTCCTTTTTAAAAGAAACAGGAAATGACTTTCCCCAAACTGTATTAAAAGAACATTATCATTGCACTCAGAAGTTAGGACAGGTCAGAATTAAGGTTGCCTTTGCAATTGTAATTTACCCGCCTCGGGGTAAGCATTCTTGATACAGACTTTAATTACAATATCACATACTATTTATTCCACAGGGTCCCTATTTTATTCAGTGCAGCACAGGATGGATGGTGCTTAGGTAATGGACCAAGGTTGTGTCGTGAAGGAGGCTATTGTGTAGGAACCATAAGTGGTTCCACTTACGGCTGTAGCACCCCATGGCATCAGAGAGGGGCATTGAAAGTGTCTTCATCTTTAGTGCGCCCTGTTGACCTCTTTCTTGGCCCCACAGTGACCTGCTGTCTACTTCTTCCATGGCTCAGCCCTCCAGTCAGGGCACTTCTTTCCAGTTCTCTCTCCTTCCAGGGTAACAAAAAGAATCCACACCAACCTCCAAACAGAAGATCCTTCTGCCCCTCTTGGTCTATGCTGAAGGTCTCTGCTCCTCACCCTTACTCCTGGGGACTGCAGGCCTCTTCTTTGCTCCTTTGGCTGAGTGCTGCCTCTCAGGGCCACTTCCTGAAGACTCATCTCCTAGCAGGATTCCTCACTGCCTCCCCTCCCCCAGGACTCTGGCAACTTCTCTCAGGGTATCTCTACAGTGCAATTAAACACCCACAGCTGGCCTGCACCAACTGAGCTCCTGGGGTTCAGGCTGGGGAGCTGTTTAACTGTGGTGCAGACGTTTAGGCTTGGGCTGCAGCCTGAGCTCCAGGACCCTCCCACCTCACAGGGTCCTAGAACCTGGGCTCCAGCCCAAGCCCGAACATCTAGACCGCAATTAAACAGCCCCTCACCTGAGCCCCATGAACCCGAGTCAGCTGGCACAGGCCAGCCACGGGTGTTTAATTGCAGTGTAGACATACTGTCAGGAACCTCCCTACTTTCTACAGGCCCTATCTCTGGGTGTCCCACTTGTGCCTGACCAGCTCCCTATGGCTCTTTCTAGCCTGCCTTCACCAGGCCCTTCCCAGAAAGCGAGAACTCCCCTTGCTCCTCTCTCCTGGGTCTCCCTACTCACTGAGTTCTCTTTCCAGCCCCATGCCAACCGGACTTTTAATGGATATCAGAAATGCTGGTTTCTAGAAGTTTCCGGTTGGTAAAGTGCCGGATAACACAGCTTTTACTGTCGTTTATTTCACCTTCCATGTCTTGTGCTTAACTGCAGAAATTAAATTTTGTGCCAGGCTGCCTGAGGTGCTAGTACACATTTCACATATCAGTTACGGATATAAAACTATATTCCTGCTACTTATGCAATGGGTTCATATAGTTAGATTTATTTATAGCTGTTCTCCCCCCCCCCCCCCCCCCCCCATATCTTTATGGCCTTAAAGAACTAATATCATTTTGGGAACTGAAAGACTTTTTAAAAAGCCCTTGGACCTTGGAGGTGACAGGGCAGAGTGCACCACTGCTACACTAATTCTCATCTGGCATGTGACCCCAAAGAGACCATAGCCACTTGGCGTAAATTAGAACAGCCTCTCCTAAGCTACTCTGACACGAAGATGGAACAGGAATGATGCTTGTGCACCATGAATGTCAGGGAGGTGTAGCTTGTTCCTAAATGTCTCTAACCCCCTTTCACAGCTGGGATCACTTGTAATTAAGTCACTGGATCAGGGACAGCTGGGGGGGTGTAAGTGGTACATCACAGGCTGGGCTGAGCCCAACTCCCCTTAAAGGGCCAGCCAGCCTGTGACAGACCCCTACCTAGTTTGTTGCAGAAGTTGGAGTATGTATTAAATCAGGCAGGGAAGTGCAAGGACTGTCTAATGCTGAAGGCAGTTGAGTCATCCTGGAGAAATGGACTTTAACCCTGCCTCTGCCACAGAACTCCTAGGCGATGCTGAGGAAGTCACGTAAACCAGAGTTTTCAGAGGTGGTCAATAATTGTGTGCTCCTCATTTTCTGGGTACCTAGCTTGAGACCCTGAGATCTGACTTACAGAAGTATTGAGTGCTCCCAACTGCACTGAAGTCAGTAGGATCTGTGCTCGGACCATTTGAAGTGCAGTGTAACACTAAGTACTGTGAAAAATCAGGCCTTAATATCTCAAATTGGGCACACAAATTTTTGGTAATTTTCACCCTAATCTCTGTACCTCAGTCCCTCATGTGTAAAGTGGAGATGATACTACTTCACATGTGGGGTGTTGTGAGCATAAATTCATCAATGTTTGTAAATCACTAAGATACTATAGTGAGAGCATCATAGAAATGCCCCAGAGGAACTTAATAATTCTGTATTCAGTGCATAGTTTGGATGGTGTGCAATAAATAAGGCCCGGGGCCACATATTGAATGGTGAGGATAAAAAAGTAATATCGAATAGCTGGCCATTCAGAGCACTGACCATCCTGTGCACTGAATGAGGCAGAGGTCCTGTGGAAAAATAGTATGTGATCATGCGATTAAAGATTCTGTCATAATACAATGAGCCAAATTAAGATTGCAGAGGCAAATTTAATTCTCACATTTCCTAATTTTTGAGTGCTTGATTTTACAGCCTTAATGTTTTTCTAATGTTGTTTTTTGGGATGTAAGTGAATGTAGAATAGGAAATAATTGCATTAACTCATATGTTACTGTGACGGTACCTCCCATAAGGCTTTATGGGAATATGACATAACTGGAATATGTTTTGTGCTGACTGTGCCATGTAACATATCTCTGTAAAGGTTATGGTCTACTATATCTATTCATTCTATTTGTACACATATATCATTTTGTACTTGAGGTTAAGAATATGGGTTGTATACTTGCTTGATCTCTAAGTAAGCTTTGTGAGGCATTTGGTCAGCTTCTTTAGGAAGGAATTCGCAAGGTTAAGTACCCAATCAGGAAGCATTTGGGGAACAATGCATCTTGGAATGCTCCAATCCACATAAGAAGTCTTCCTGGAGACATTCAAGATACCATGTGGACAATGGCTTCTGCCTGTAAAGATTGAGTCATGCATGGACATGTGACTTGCCCAGGTGACTCCAGAACTCCATCTTGGAGCTGGACTTTGCATAGGAGTGAGGAGGGGGGTCTCCACCCACAAGAGAAAGTCTATTTAAACCCGTGGGAGACCCCTCCATTTTGTCTTCAGCTGGCTAAAGAAGGAGCCTCTCCACCCCCCCAGGATACTTGAAGGAAACTGGAACAAAGGACAGTAACTACAGGGGGTGTGAGTGATTGCTGGACCCAGGCTAAAAGGAGATTAGCCTGTAAAAGGGAACATTCTGGAACTGGTGAGGATTTTATCTGTATTTAGTTTGATTAGACATAGATTTGCGCATTTTATTTTATTTTGCTTGGTAACTTACTTTGTTCTGTCTGTTACTACTTGGAATCACTTAAATCCTACTTTCTGTATTTAATAAAATCACTTTCTACTTATTAATTAACTCAGAGTATGTATTAATACCTGGGGGAGCAAACAGCTGTGCATATCTCTCTATCAGTGTTATAGAGGGCGAACAATTTATGAGTTTACCCTGTATAAGCTTTATACAGGGTAAAATGGATTTATTTGGGTTTAGACCCCATTGGGAGTTGGGCATCTGAGTGCTAAAGACAAGCACACTTCTGTGAGCTGTTTTCAGGTAAACCTGCAGCTTTGGGGCAGGTAATTCAGACCCTGGGTCTGTGTTGGAGCAGATGGGTGTGTCTGGCTCAACAAGACAGGGTGCTAGAGCCACTGAGCTGGCAGGGAAAACAGGAATAGAAGTAGTCTTGGTACATCGGGTGGCAGCTCCCAAGGGGGTTTCTGTGATCTAACCCGTCACAGGTACAATGTGGTAACTGTGTGCAAAAGTTGAATGTTTAGGATTTACTTATACTGCCATTACAATGACCAAGGTGGGTGAGGTAGTAGCTTTTATTGCACCAGTTTCTGTTGGTTAAAGAGACAAGCTTTTGAACTACACAGAGTTCTTTGGGTCTGGGAAAGGTACTCAGAGTGTTATGGCTAAATACAAGGCAGAATAGATTGGTTAGCATAAATAGTTAACATATATTCTAAGAGACCATTCAAGGTGAAGTGGCCCATTAACACCTCTGCAGATACAGGACAAAAAAGGGGGTTAATGGTTATTGTAATAAACTGTAATTCCAGTGTCTCTATTAAGACCATGACTTTTAGTCTCTCTTATACCCTGAGACCCACAGGGCTACAACAATACTGCAAACAACAATTAAAATGAACAATGTGTACTGGTCATAGGCGCCAACTCCGTTGGTGCTCCGGGGCTGGAGCACCCACTGGGAAAAATTGGTGGGTGCTCTGCACCCACCGGCAGCTGCCCGCCCCAGCTCAACTCTGCCTCCACCTCCTCCCCTGAGTGCGCTGCATCTCCACTTTTCCCGCTGGCTCCTAGCGCTTACGCCGCGAAACAGCTGTTTCACGGGGCAAGCGCTGGGAGGGAGGGGGGAGGATGGGGAATGCAGCACGCTCGGGGAAGAGGCGGGGCTGGGGCGGGGATTTGGGGAAGGGGTTGGAATGGGGGTGGGAGGGGGCGGGGCAGGGGTGGAGTCAAGGTGGGGCTGGGGGGGGGGGGGCATGAGCACCCACTGGTGCCGGGAAAAGTTGGCGCCTATGGTACTGGTAATGTGAACATTAACCCTGCTGTACACGGAGAACAACATTTCAAACAACCCTGTGAAGACCATCCATTGCGAAAATTTCATTGTGAGGAGTCTTCAGCTAAAATCAATAGCTGTGTTTAAAGCTGGTCATCCGATATATCAGTTAACAATAATGGCTACATATGTTTAGCATCATGTTAATTTCCCAAACAGCTGGAATGATCTCCCATGAAACCTTACAGGCCAATCATGTTTATAATGAATCACTTAGACTGTGGCTCATTTTGTATAGTCGCTTTTGAGTTATCGTTAGACACCGGTGTATTTGTGTAAATAACTCACGCAGTCTGGAATGACAGACGGGATCGTTTCTGTAATTGCTAGCTGATCTGTACAACAGCATCACACAGACATAAGAGCGAATGGATTAGGGCCAAATCCTCTCTTTTAACTCTATCATTAGTTATCAGTTTGCCTAAGGATCTCAGGGTTTGATCCTAAACTGTTGAAAACCAGTGTGAGATGTACAGGTAAGTAGGCATAAGAGAGAGTAAGACAATCTGATCTGCTTGTGCGATGCCTTTATGGACTGTGGATCTGTGTGTGCAGGGGGAAGTAGGTCTTAGTTCTGCCTTCCCCTTCCCTTTGAATCAGGTACTGAGCAATGGGCCAGCCAGCACAGCTTAACCAGTGTGGAAAAGGCAATCATTTGCTGCTGGCGTGGACCAGTAACCGATGACCGCCACTTGAGCTGAGCAGAGAAAGGTAATTCCATTTTGTGGAGGATTTCAATATTTCAAAATTTGGTTTCATTCCAATTTAGAATGAAAACCAAAAGCTTTGAAATTCTCTGTGAGGGGAAGGGAACCTCCAAGCTGTGGACCCTGGAAGTCCTGGAATCCCCACTCCCAGGAGTCCACCTGGTGAGCTGCCTGGAGCCATGGACCCTGGGAGCCTGGGCAGTCAAAGAACTGGGAGACTGGAAGCCTGGGCTCCCCAGCGGCGTGTTTGAACTCATTTCTAAACTCCTAATAACTAAGCCCTGGTCTACACTACGAGTTTAGGTCGAATTTAGCAGCATTAGATTGATTTAACCCTGCACCCGTCCACATGATGAAGCCATTTTTGTTGACTTAAAGGGCTCTTAAAATTGATTTCTGTACTCCTCCCCGATGAGGGGATTAGCGCTGAAATTGACCCTGCTGGGTCGAATTTGGGGTAGTGTGGACGCAATTCGATGGTATTGGCCTCCGGGAGCTAACCCAGAGTGCTCCATTGTGCCCGCTCTGGACAGCACTCTCAACTCAGATGCACTGGCCAGGTAGACAGAAAAAGCCCCGCGAACTTTTGATTTTCATTTCCTGTTTGGCCAGTGTGGCGAGCTGATCAGCACAGGTGACCATGGAGTTCCAGAATCGCAAAAGAGCTCCAGCATGGACCGAATGGGAGGTACTGGATCTGATCGCTGTATGAGGAGACGAATCCGTGCTATCCAAACTCCGTTCCAAAAGATAAAATGCTGGAATATTTGAAAAAAACTCCAAGGGCATGAAGGACAGAGGTTATAACAGGGACCCGCAGCAGTGCTGCGTGAAACTTAAGGAGCTCAGGCAAGCCTACCAGAGAGGCAAACGGCCGCTCTGGGTCAGAGCCCCAGACATGCTGCTNGAAACCAGTGTGAGATGTACAGGTAAGTAGGCATAAGAGAGAGTAAGACAATCTGATCTGCTTGTGCGATGCCTTTATGGACTGTGGATCTGTGTGTGCAGGGGGAAGTAGGTCTTAGTTCTGCCTTCCCCTTCCCTTTGAATCAGGTACTGAGCAATGGGCTAGCCAGCACAGCTTAACCAGTGTGGAAAAGGCAATCATTTGCTGCTGGCGTGGACCAGTAACCGATGACCGCCACTTGAGCTGAGCAGAGAAAGGTAATTCCATTTTGTGGAGGATTTCAATATTTCAAAATTTGGTTTCATTCCAATTTAGAATGAAAACCAAAAGCTTTGAAATTCTCTGTGAGGGGAAGGGAACCTCCAAGCTGTGGACCCTAGAAGTCCTGGAATCCCCACTCCCAGGAGTCCACCTGGTGAGCTGCCTGGAGCCTGGGAGCCTGGGAGCCTGGGCAGCCAAAGAACTGGGAGACTGGAAGCCTGGGCTCCCCAGCGGCGTGTTTGAACTCATTCCTAAACTCCTAATAACTAAGCCCTGGTCTACACTACGAGTTTAGGTCGAATTTAGCAGCGTTAGATCGATTTAACCCTGCACCCGTCCACACGATGAAGCCATTTTTGTTGACTTAAAGGGCTCTTAAAATCGATTTCTGTACTCCTCCCCGATGAGGGGATTAGTGCTGAAATCGACCCTGCTGGGTCGAATTTGGGGTAGTGTGGACGCAATTCGCCGGTATTGGCCTCCGGGAGCTAACCCAGAGTGCTCCATTGTGATCGCTCTGGACAGCACTCTCAACTCAGATGCACTGGCCAGGTAGACAGGAAAAGCCCCGTGAACTTTTGAATTTCATTTCCTGTTTGGCCAGTGTGGCGAGCTGATCAGCACAGCTGACCATGCAGAGCTCATCAGCACAGGTGACCATGGAGTTCCAGAATCGCAAAAGAGCTCCAGCATGGATTGAACGGGAGGTACTGGATCTGATCGCTGTATGAGGAGACGAATCCGTGCTATCCGAACTCCGTTCCAAAAGATAAAATGCCGGAATATTTGAAAAAATCTCCAAGGGCATGAACGACAGAGGTTATAACAGGGACCCGCAGCAGTGCTGCGTGAAACTTAAGGAGCTCAGGCAAGCCTACCAAAGAACCAGAGAGGCAAACGGCCGCTCTAGGTCAGAGCCCCAGACATGCTGCTTCTATGATGAGCTGCATGCCATTCTAGGGGGTGCCCCTACAACTACCGCACCCCTGTGCTTCCCTCCTCCCCCACCCCTCCCCAGGCTACCTTGGCAGTTATCCCCCCATTTGTGTGATGAATTAATAAAGAATGCATGAATTTGAAACAACAATGACTTTATTGCCTCTGCAAGCGGAGATCAAAGGGGGGAGGGGAGGGCGGTTGGCTTACAGGGAAGTAGAGTGAACCAAGGGGGCGGGTTTTCATCAAGGAGAACTTTCACTCAAACTAGCATGAGATTCCCTTGTTTTCTCTCTTTCATGAGTTCAAGCTAGCAAAAATCTGAGGCTTTTTTCAACAGAAATCTGAGATTCTATAGCTCCACAGACTAAACGTTACATTGTAAACTGCCTCCTTATTCATTCTGCTATATCTCTTCCACCTCACTTACTTTTTCCACTTGATGAAGCAGGGGGTTGCATGGGGTGAAGTGGGGTGGTGAGATTAAAGCTTCCAAGAGGACTTTGAATTGTAGAACTAGGCCTTCTGCAGGTGTACATCTGGGTACATCTGGGTAGTTATTACAGCTAAAGGGTAGTTATTACAGCTAAAGGGTAGTTATTACAGCTAAAGGTTATACCAGCTGAAGGTTTGGATTGTAAAGCTGAAAAACTGAGGCGAGATGATCAGTTGCAGAGCCTGTTTCAGCCCCTGTAGATTCAGAAAAGCTGCTTGTGACATAAGGCAATTTCCTGCAATATCCTTGATAAACCATATTGAATTAAATTAAATTGTATTGAATTAAAGTTAAAACCTTTGGGCGTCCATTGTATTAAAATGAAATTGTTGGTGTGTTATTGTATGTAACTTGTCTAGGAGACTNAAACCATATTGAATTAAATTAAATTGTATTGAATTAAAGTTAAAACCTTTGGGCGTCCATTGTATTAAAATGCAATTGTTGGTGTGTTATTGTATGTAACTTGTCTAGGAGACTGACTAATGTAAACCTTGGTGAAATGCTAGGAACTTCAATGAGCTTTTTGAGACAATAGGTGTGAAATGGGTTTCCTGGGAGGTACTTGGGAGGTCTTTTGAAACTACACCCTGGGGAGAAAAACTCATTGTCTACTCCTGGAGACTTCAGCTCCAAGACCCTTGAAATGTATGGAGGAGGGACTAAACTTTTCATGAGTGTGCCAGTTCTGAGCTGAAGCATTTATGAATTTGTGACCATAGAAGAGACCCCTTTGTGGGGTTATATATATGGAGATATACCTATCTCATAGACCTGGAAGGGACCCCCAAGGGTCATCGAGTCCAGCCCCCTGCCTTCACTAGCAGGACCAATTTTTTGCCCCAGATCCCTACATGGCCCCCTCAAGGATTGAACTCACAACCCTGGGTTTAGTGGGCCAATGCTCAAACCACTGAGCTATCCCTCCCCCCAGTTTGAAGGACTATCACCTGCTAGAGCCCATGTTGGAGTTGGGGTGATCTCTGGTAAGCTAATTAGCATGTGCATAGATTCTTTTCTTGTTTGTAGTGTTTTCTCTATAATGCTTTTACCCTAAGGATGACTTACTGGCGACGGCCAGGGGAGCCAGAAGCCTGGGAGTGGATGCCCTTGGTGGACTACTAAGTGGAAGTACAGGTATTGTTGCCCTGAATTGCTACACTGCGCAACAGGTGAGATAGAAAGGTTTGTCCCTGCCTGGCTCCACCTTCTGCTCTGGTTTATGCATCATGTAATCTCAATGGCTTCAATCCATGCAGAATTTGGGGAATTTTAGTAATAGATAAAACAACGAGGAGTCCTTTGGCACCTTAGACACTAACAAATTTATTTGGGCATAAGCTTTTGTGGGCTAAAACCCACTTCATCAGATGCATGGAGTGAAAAATACAGTAAGCAGTATATATATTACAGCACATGAAAAGATGGGAGTTGCCTTACCAAGTGGGGGGTCAGTGCTAACGAGGCCAATTCAATTAAGGTGGAAGTGGCCTATTCTCAACAGTTGACAAAAAGGGGTGAATATTAACAGAGGGAAAATTACCTTTGTAGTGCTAACGAGGCCAATTCAATCAAGGTGGATGTCGCCCATTCCCAACAGTTGACAAGAAGGTGTGAGTATCAGCAGAGGGAAAATTACTTTTTGTAGTGACCCATCCACACCCAGTCTTTATTCAGGCCTAATCTGATGGTGTCCAGATTGCAAATTAATTCCAGTTCTGCAGTTTCTCACTGAAATCTGTTTTTGAAGTTTTTTTGTTGAAGAATTGCCACTTTTAAGTCTGGTATTGAGTGTACAGGGAGATTGAAGTGCTCTCCTACTGTTTTTTGAATGTTACAATTCTTGATGTCTGATTTGTGTCCATGTATTCTTTTGCATAGAGACTGTCCGGTTTGGCCAATGTCCATGGCAGAGGGGCATTGCTGGCACATGATGGCATATATCACATTAGCAGATGTGCAGGTGAACGAGCCCCTGATGGTGTAGCTGATGTGGTTAGGTCCTAAGATGGTGTCCCTTGACTAGATATGTGGACAGAGTTGGCAATGGGGTTTGTTGCAGGGATTGGTTCCTGGGTTAATGTTTTTGTTATGTGGTGTGTAGTTGCTGGTTAGTATTTGCTTCAGGTTGGGGGGCTGTCTGTAAGCGAGGACTGGCCTGTCTCCCAAGGTCTGTGAGAGGTGAGGGATTGTCCTTCAGGATAGGTTGTAGATCCTTGATGATGCGCTGGAGAGGTTTTAGTTGGGGGCTGTAGGTGATGGCTAGTGGCGTTCTGTTACTTTCTTTGTTGGGCCTGTCCTGTAGTAGGTGACTTCTGGGTACCCTACTGGCTCTGTATGTATCTTCACTTCAGCAGGTGCGTATTGTAGTTTTAAGAACGCTTGATAGAGATCCTGTAGGTGTTTGTCTCTGTCTGAGGGATTGGAGCAAATGCGGTTGTCTCTTAGAGCTTGGCTGTAGACAATGGATTGTGTGATGTGGTCTGGATGAAAGTTGGAGGCATGTAGATAAGTATAGAGGTCAGTGGGTTTCTGGTATAGGGTGGTGTTTATGTGACCATCGCTTATTTGCACTGTAGTGTCTAGCAGGGCTGGCGCAACCCATTAGGCGACCTAGGTGATCGCCTAGGGCGCTGCTATTTTGGGGGTGCCGGCGCCCCGTCCGTCCGTTCAATTTTGGGGGCGGGACCTTCCGCCGCCGCTGTTGGGGGCGGCATTTTGGGGGCAGCACCTTCCGCTGCCTAGGGCGCCGAAAAAGCTGGCGGCGCTCCTGGTGTCTAGGAAGTGGATCTCTTGTGTGGACTGGTCCAGATTGAGGTTGATGGTGGGGTGGAAATTGTTGAAATCCTGGTGGAATTCCTAAAGGGCCTCTTTCCCATGGGTCCAGATGATGAAGATGTCATCAATGTAGCGCAAGTAGAGTAGGGACGCTAGGGAACGAGAGCTGAGGAAGCGTTGTTCTAGGCNTCTAGGAAGTGGATCTCTTGTGTGGACTGGTCCAGATTGAGGTTGATGGTGGGGTGGAAATTGTTGAAATCCTGGTGGAATTCCTGAAGGGCCTCTTTCCCATGGGTCCAGATGATGAAGATGTCATCAATGTAGTGCAAGTAGAGTAGGGACGCTAGGGAACGAGAGCTGAGGAAGCGTTGTTCTAGGCCATCCATAAACATGTTGGCATACTGTGGGGCCGTGCGGGTACCCATAGCAGTGCCGCTGACTTGAAGGTATAAATTGTCCCCAAATCTGAAATAGTTGTGGGTGAGGACAAAGTCACAAAGTTCAGCCACCAGGTTTGCCGTGACATTATCTATAGTATAGATAATAGTATAATAGGTGGTATAGTATACTAGCTATAGTAATAGATAGTAACCAAACTGGAGGCACTCAGTAAAGCTACTAGTTCTTTATCTTAATACAGAATCTTAGTTTATACAAAACAGGCTCAGAATAGCAGAGTACCTAAAGGAGACTTCAACTATAATTTCCATTGAGAAGAACCCAGAGTAGAACTGGGTAAATAATAGATTTTTTTGGTTTGTTAAAAAAAATGAAAAAAAAAATTCATTTCGGGCTGGACCAACAATGAAAATTTTCAACATTTTCAGTAAATTAAAAAGTCAAAACAATTGTTTTGGCCTGAAATGTTTTGTTTGATTTTGAGTATTTTTAAAGTTTTTAATTTAAAAAAATAAAATTAAAGAAACCCTTTAAACAAAAGTTATTTTGAACTGAAAATCAAAATATTTTGTTTAGAAAATGTCAAAATGAAACATTTTGATTTTCTCAGATATTTTTTTAGTTGATTTTTCCCCCTAAACGAACACTGGCAAAATTGACACAAATTTGTATGAGGTTTCAATGTTGCTGAATCTCCATTTTTCTCCACAAAAATAGTTTTGATTGAAAAATGTAACCCTGCTTTATGTCTAAGGTAGCTAACAGTTTCAGAGTAGCAGCCGTGTTAGTCTGTATCTGCAAAAAGAATAGGAGTACTTGTGGCACCTTAGAGACTAACAAATTTGTTGTAGCATAAGCTTTAGTGAGATGTTCACTAACGTATTTACCAAATTTCTGCTTAGTCAATTATCCCACTGCTATCTAATGCCTGAGTTTCAAGTTCCAATGAGGAACTGTCATGTTGCTTGAAAACAAAAGAAGGGATGGGGGAAGTGAAAAACCACACTCTGAGTTGTTGCCACCTAGTTTGTATTAGGTCAGTGGCTCTCAAACTATTGTACTGGTGACCCCTTTCACATAGCAAGTCTCTGACCCCTTTCACATAGCAAGTCTCCCCCCCCCCTTATAAATTAAAAACATTTTTTTAATATATTTAACACCATTATAAATGCTGGAGGCAAAGCGAGGTTGGGGTGGCTGTTGACAGCTCACAACCCCCAATGTAATAACCTCGCGACCCCCTGAGGGGTCCTGACCCCCAGTTTGAGAACCCCTGTATTAGGTGCATGTTGATGATCTAGGATCAGACATTGATAAGAAAGCCATAAAGGAACTTTCCCAGACCCCCAAGGAAAATCCAACCAAACCAATCAGGGGAAAGTAGATGCTGAAAAATTGTGAAACAAAATGAACCCTCTGAGTGCCCGAGGGAGTTTTCTTGGGGTTTTTTTAGAAGAAAAGGGCAAATTATAGATACTTAGTTTGTTGTGTTACAGAACTTGCCTTCAATACAGTTTTTTTTGTCAGTTTAGGGCCATCGTGCTAAACTGCATCTCTGAGAAGTCATGCATACCTGAGGTTCTTTGTCTTTACCTTTGTGTCTCTGACAGTGGCTGACCATGTGGGCAAGGACTCCACTGATGTGATGTGTTTATTTGTTCTTTCCCACCTCACTAATTCCTGTTTATGTTCAGAAGTTGAGCCATTACTCCTAGCCATCAGTTGTTCACTGTGTAAAGACACAGTTGTTGCTAGGTTCATTTAGATTCTGCAGTGATAGCATCTTCATTCTCTTGAAAGGGTAAGGGCCAATTCAACTGGTGTAAATGCGGAGTAACTCTGTTGAAGTTGCATTTACTCTGATGTAACAGAGAACAGAATTTGGCACAGAGAGCTTTAATTTAAACCATGGAATGTCTCTAGCTTCAATGCTAGATCTGTTAACCAATGATCTAAAATGGAATTTCTAGTCTTCTTTGTGTTGAAATTTTCCAGCACTTGTCATTTCATTTTGTGTTTGCCCTTTTTTTCATTTGTTTAAAAATATGTTTTAGACAGCGATTTTCCTTTTGACGAATTACTTTAAAACCAACATTTTAAACCCTGAGCTGTTTGATGTTGTCTTTGAAAATGAAGCCGAGCTCTTCAGTAATGTGGTTGAGAAAACTGATAAAATCTAGCTTTAATTAAATGATGTGGCACAGGATTGTGTTTCTGGGTGTGCATTTCTGGGAGGGAGAGGAAGTTGGAGTGGAGAATATTAAAGGATAGTCAGCCCTTTAATCTCTCAACTATCCAAGGGAACATCTTACCAGATTTGCTACATTCTGACCTAAGACATTATTAAAATTTCATATGGGCAAACCTAATAGATTGTTCTCTGTCAGTGAATACATAAAACTGAACTTACCAATATGGCTAGCCAGCAAAATGATTGCATCTCCATTGTAATTTTCAAATTTTGTAGAGCAATTTCTGTGGTATCAATTCTGAACTCAAATACACAGCATGCTTATTTTAACCTTCAGCTCTGAAAATCTGATTCTCTTGCATGTCTCTTTCCAGACAGGTTCTGGCATCTCTTCAGCTGCATTACACCACTTTGGTAGCACAAAGCAGCCATAGAGCTTGCTTAATTGACAATATAAGATATTCTCTTGTGTGAGGGGAAGCCCAGAGAAGAGCAGGGTAGCAACTGTGTAAATACTCCTCTTGGCCCCAAGGCTAGGAAAAAAGAGATGTAGCTGAGTCCACTTGGTGGTGCACTAGCTGGTTTTGGCTGCCAGTGTAGTCCCTGGAGTCCATGGGCAGCCTGGTGTAAGGCAGAACAGTCTCTGGGCTCTTCTAACTTACAACAGGCACTGGACCCATCCCTGGCTGCCCAGAATTTGGAAATCACAGATGTGGACTGTAGCCAACCTAGCTTGGAATCTAAGCTATTTGTGGTTCTGGGGGACACCTACTTATCTGGTTTTATGAGTTTCCTTCCAAAGTAATTGATCAAACTTTAAAATAGTTTGTAGTTTTTATCCTAGCAAGGTGTCCCAAGGTATAAAATCTTGAATAAAATGCAAAAGTTTAACATTAAAAAAAGACTAAAGAACACTAAGAAAGCACTTGGAAGTTACAAATGGTTTTCTAATCATTTATATTTAGCATTCATATATGTGGAAGACACCTCTGTCTGGGAAGTCCTTCCCAGTCCTTTCATCTAAGAATGATGATTTCGGTGATGAAATATTATTCCATTCATTATTCCTCTTTATTTTATTTGGTCCTATTTTCTCCTTTACTTTTCGAATTCACACCTCAGTAACTGAGGGGCTGCAGCTAATCCATTTGCTGAGACTTTTCATGGATAACCAGAACTGAACCCAGGCCCCAGAGCAGGCACTGTAATGCTGGAACCTATGCCCCTGAGATGAGATGGCAAATGGAGGTCCTGAACACTTCTTGCCACATTTACTCCAAAGTAGGGTTGGTACTTCAGTATTCTGACCAGTATATTCTGCGTATCAAAATTCTCCCCTGACTTTATTGGATGAGGTAGCAGTCTTTACTTTCTGTTCTTAAACTGTTGCTCAGTATTTAGGGTGACCAGATGGGGGGAAGAAAATATCGGGATGGGGGGGAGGGTGCCCACCGGCTAAGCAAAAAAAAAAAAAAAAAAGCCGAGCGAGTCCTGCCCCGGTATTACTAGCACTGCTAAAAATTATGGTCCATCAGAGAGAGCTGAATTTTGGTGTTGTGTTAAGTGATCTGTCTATGCATATGCAGTTCTGTAAATCAAGATTAAAAACAACAACAGCAAGCACAATACAGTTTGAAAGACCAGAGTAAACCAGACCCACTAGATGCAGCTTCAGTTGAAGTCAATGGGATTTGGGTCAGGGTTGCTCTACAGATATAGGTGTTCTGAATTCCCAGTACAATGCTTGGCCTGGCCTTGGAATGAATAGTATGTCATCTTTGTCATGCATTCAGTCTCATCCACCCACAGGAATGAGAGCCCTAGTATCTTGCACCTTATCTTATCTGTTTTTCCCTCATGTGTCATTGTGTCAGTTGTCAGCTCTACTAGTCTGGCTCATATTTTGACTGCACTCTTGACCCTTCTTAGTTTGTTGTGGGGATTTGCCAGTGCCTGAAAGCATGGTGGTTGTGATAGACTTTTGAGTGTTTGTAAACCAAAACTCAAAGTGAACCTCAAGGTGTGAATTCCATCCAGCTCCCAACTGAAGGAAAAATTCACCTGCAAGTTGTTTTTGACTCAAAATTCCTTATACTGTGTGCAGTTAAAAACATTTTTTAAATTAATGCTTAACTAGTAAAGAAGTGCACACAGGATATTCAAAATAAATATATCTTCTATAAATCAATTGAGTCTGCTCCTACTGTTTTAATTTATCCTTTAAAATTAATAATATCCTAGCAAATTTATCCAAACACCTTAACACTGTTTGCATGTATATTTAGCTTCATGGAGATCATTAATGCCATGTGCCTTAGAAGTCAAACAGAAGGCCTAGGGAAAATTGCCTTTCCAATAATGTATAGCCCAACCTGCAACTCACAATAAACTAGAAAGGGTTTAAATCAGATATTTCAGTCAGAATGAGCAAAATAATTATGGCAGTCACTAGTTCCTAGTTCACATCTCAGCAACCCTGACTCTGCCATGGGGCAGGAGCCCAGCTTCTTGTTTCACTACATTTAGGCTTTGTATACACTACCCACCTTTTAGCGACACAGCCATGCCACTAAAAGGCGCACAGTGTAGCTGCTGTTTGTCAGCGGGAGAGAGCTCTCCTGATGACAAAAAACTTCCACCCCCAACAGCAGCAGCTTTGTCAGCAGGCCTGCTGACAAAGCGCTGTTCACATCAGTGCTTTTCATCAGTAAAACTTTTGTCATTTGGGGGTGTATGTTTTTTAACACCCCTGTACGACAAAAGTTTTGCCGACAAAGTTCCAGTGTAGACAAAGCCTTAGTTGTAGTCCTGTATTTGGTTATTTTCCTCTATGTAAGTACATTGTCTCACGCTGAGTCTGTACTGGATGGAAAAGTAATACTATGAAAAGTTCACGTGTGATGCTACTTCTAACTAACATTTAGCCCTACTGTGTTCAGGTACATTGTAAAGGGCACTGCTGTATATTTTGTTGTTGTCATACAATGTCATTTAACATATGATGTACTGTTGTAAATTATGTCTTTATATGATGCTATTGTGTGACTATATACTGTGGTAATGATGTACTAGAAGGAGGGTAGCTTGGTATATATATATATATATATTTATATATGCATAAATGCTTTGCTGAGACGGGGTCTAGTTAAGCCTCCCTATGTGGTAGGTATAGTAAATAATATTATCTTCAATTTATAGATAGGGAAAATGAGGCCAAAGCAGTCAAATTACTTTGTCAAGGTCACAGAGCAAGGTCTTTCTGTGGCCTTGCTCTTATGGAGCCTGGGTCCTGTATGACCACCACTGATATACATAACATTATTACTATTTATTACCCTCCATATTTTAGGGTGTCATCATCATGTATTGGAAAGAGTCACTTAGATGCAAAAGGATGAAAACCTCAGAAAACATAACAGCATGAAAACCATATGAAATATATTCTTTGAAAAAAAATCAAACACCCTCCCTGAAATTAGCGATTTCTAAGTTAGCGAAATCTAAGTTAAAACATTTATTTAATTGCCTCTACCAATCCACCCCTACAGTACATTGTAACCTTGCCACTAAGGCGACAGTGCTTTAGGAAATTTGAAATAAACATGATGTGGCAGATACAATTATCTTAACACAGAAGAACACATTGCTATTGTCCATGTCATATAATATAGGTCCTAACTAAGTTACAGAGAAATGGGAAGAAGGAACAAGTGATTACATTTAAGTTAATAGAAATTCTTCATTATTACAACAGCTGCCAATTTAGTTAAAACTAAATATAGCCAACGAGAAATTATAATACATTTTAATAATGTTTAATTTAACATAATTATGTTTGGTGCACACACATATATTTACACACACCTACATATATGTATTATATATATATAATTGAATTTCATAAAATATTTTTAATAATGTGAGTAATTAGCATTTGATAGCTAACATATATAATTATTCACAACCCCCACAAAATGTAACAAACATTATTAAAACCTTCTGTACATGTAATTTTATGTCTGAAAAGATGAAGTACAACAGAATTTTGCACCTTGGTAGCAACTATATATTGTGTGTATACATACATGTGTATACATAATGGTTGCAGCAAAGAATCCTGTGGCACCTTATAGACTAACAGACGTTTTGCAGCATGAGCTTTCGTGGGTGAATACCCACTTCTTCGGATGCAAATAATGGTTGCGTATTCAGTGTGCACAGATCCCTTTGCAGTATCAAGACCCTAATATTTATACTGGGTACAGTTATCCAAAATCCCAGAGCCTAACACCATCACAATTTTGGATCCAGATGTTGGCCCCAATTGTAATTGCACGAGGATCTCCACTTTCAGATGCTGATGTGACATAGAGGGCTGAGCTGCTGTATATCTAGTTGATTGTGTATCATCTAGTGAGAAGATGTCAGTGAACTGGAGGATATACTTGTATTTCTCCTAACAATACCCTTCCCCTCCAAACCAAGGCTAGGTACTGCTATGAATGCTTCTGGTTAAATCAATCCACTTAATCCATAATGAGTTGATATTATTGAATAAACACACAATTCACTATCAGTTGGCATAGTTATCAGTCAGGGGAGCAGGAGAAGGCATAAAACTAGCAAACTAAGCAAAGCACAGAACAAGGCGCCCACTGAGTTCTCTGTGCTGAGAATATGGGCCCAGTTTTGTGCTCGTTGACTTCCAAATTAGGTTGGAATTTGCAAGATGCCGCTCTTAGTTTTACAGAGCAAGATTCAGACTAATGCAGACTTAGAATATTGTGTTTCAGTCTCTTCACCTTTCAGGAAATGCAAAAAACACTCAAACCACTTAATCAATATTCCTACAAAAAAGAGAATAAATAATTCTATAACATGCTTTGACACATTGATTTAATTGAAGGGAAATTGAAGACAGAAAGCTAAAATACAGATTGAGTCTAATAGTTTTGCTTTCTCATCAGATGAAGGACTAAAAGATGGTAGTGTTTGCTGAGCCGCTTAAGCCAGACTAGTTAAGTAAGTTTACACTTCACTACATACCAGGCAGAAAAGTCTGTAAAAAACAGAGAGGATGAATACTCTTACAGAATGCTGTCATTTGATGCCAGCATGATTTCCCTCTGTGATCCTGAAAACAGAGTCAGGAAACATTTAATGGTGGAATGTCTCAACAAGTGATCATGAAATAATTTTTTTCTCTAAGTCAAAAGCTCATTCTGTTCACACAGCCCTAGGTGATTAGCTGAAAAGATGTTTTGACTACAAGTTAGTCCTCATCAGTGTATGTTTTTCTGGTTGATGATCCTGGAGACAGGCTTCAAGGAAAGCTATGAGAGTTTGTCATTCCGTAAGTTTCCCAGATGGCTAGCGATGGGAGGGGTTAAGGCGTTCTTAAACTAGGATCTTGGCCTATATGTGCCTAGGTATGAAAATGTGTGTTTAGTCACTAGGATTTTGTGGCCAGTCTCTGCTCTCTTTGTCCCACCCAAGTCCTGCAAAGGGAACAGAACAGGGCCAGAGAATCCAAATCTGTCCTGTGTTCTACAGGGGTGCTGGGGGCGGAAGTAGAAAGGTAGGATACTCATGGGAAGTCTGGACATCATGCCCACTAGTGCTCAATATCCTTGAGAAGCTGTGCTTGGCTGATTAAGTGCTGTGTCCTGGACCCCAGCTCTACAGTGTGTTTGCTTCAGTAGGTGCGACATATTTTGGAAATCTCATGTAGGACTAGAGAGGTTATTTTACCTTTGTATCTGGTACTGATGCAACCACTGTGTCTAGTTTTGGTGCCCACCATTCAAGAGGGTTGTCATTGAACTGGAGAGGGTTCAGAGAAGAGCCACAAGAATGATTAAAGGATTAGAAAACCTGCCTTATAGTAATAGACTCAGGGAGCTCTATCTATTTACCTTAACAAAGAGAAGGTTAAGGGGTGACCTGATTACAGTCTGTAAGTACTTACATGGGGAATAAATATTTAAAAGTGGGCTCTTCAATCTAGTCGAGAAAGACATAACATGATCCAATAGCTGGAAATTGAAGCTAGACATGTTTAGATGGGAACTACGGGATACATTTTTAATGCTGAGAGTAATTAACTGTTGGAACAATTTACCAAGGGTTGTGGTGGATTCCCCATCACTGTCAATTTTTAAATCAAGATTGGATGGGGTTTTTTCCCTAAAAGATCTGCTGTAGGAATTATTTTGGGGAAGTTCTATGGCCTGTGTTTTATAAGAGGTCAGACTAGATGATCACAATGGTCCCTTTTGGCTTCGCATCTCTGAATTTTAGAACATGGTGCCTTTTGCTCTATTTTGGAGCAGCACAAGATGCATTCTACCATGCATTCCCCACAGTTTGCCCAGAGTCATCCTGACCTGTGCCAGAAGGATGGTTTTGGGGACTTCAATGAAACCAGTGCCATTCCACTCCTCCATGTAGCCACATTAATTGAGGGCAGGAGGCTGACCATGTGGCTTTGAAAGTTCTGAAAAGTCTTTTGGAGTCTTGTTCTATAAAGACAGTACAGAATCTTACACCATACCTCCTCTCCCCATAGTGTAAGCTTGTCCCAAAGGACACTCAGATACCATAGTGATGGGCATGATAAAAGTTCATGTATGGATGGATAAAACAAAACAAATAGGATGATGCATGATCATTGTACCTACACATTATTTTCAGGAGATGCAAAGTCTTATAAGGGCCAGACTGCCAAACCTGCTGAAACAATGTAAAGCCATATACAGTCAAAGGTTTTTTATCCGGCATGTTGGGAGAATGGGGGGTGCCGGTAAGTCAAAAATTCCGGTTAACTAAGTGTTACATAGGCACCGACTCTGGGCATGCTCTGGGGCTGAGCATCCACCAGCAGCCCCTCTATTAGCTTGCTCCCACCCCTTCCAGCGCCTCCCGCCCGCTGGCAGGTCCTGCAGATCAGCACCTTCCCCTCCCTCCCTCCCCCACGGTTCCAGGCCAATGGGAGCTGCGGAGCCAGTGCTCAGGGTGGGGCGGGGGCAGTGCACGGAACCCTATGGCCGTTCCTCCACCTAGGAGCAGCAGGGACATGTCGCCACTTCTGGGGAGCCAGATAGGGAGCCTGCCAGCCCTGCACCAACCAGACTTTTAATGGATATCAGAAATGCTGGTTTCTAGAGGTTTCCGGTTGGTAAAGTGCCGGATAACACAGCTTTTACTGTAGTTTATTTCACCTTCCATGTCTTGTGCTCAGGGCCGGCGCAACCCATTAGGTGACCTAGGCGGTCGCCTAGGGCGCTGCTATTTTGGGGGCGCCTGTGCCCCCACCGCCCGTTGAAATTTGGGGGCGGGACCTTCCACCGCCGCTGTTGGGGGCGGCATTTCGGGGGCGGGACCTTCCGCCGCCTAGGGCGCCGGAAGAGCTGGCGCCGCTACTGCTTGTGCTTAACTGCAGTGCAGCGGGGTGGTCCCCCGCTCCTGCCCTTAGGGGCTTAGAACAGCCCAGCTGAGGGCTGTGGCAAGCAGCTCCCAGGCTGATTGGGGAAGTAGGCACAGCTGGGAGCCATGCCCCAAACACACTACAGGCCAGCCTGTATAAGAGGCTGCGAGCCAGAAGCCCAAACAGAGTCTCTCTCTAGCTGTAGAGGGAGATGGGCCTGGCTGCAGGGAGCTAGGAATAGAGTACCTGAGTGGAGCAGGGCTGGGGAAAGGCAGAGGAGCCGGGGAGCTCTAGCCTGGAAAGCCCCAGGCTGCGGCCTAGCAAAGGCCAACAGGTATTAGGAGTCTCTCTCTGCCTTCAGAGAGAGAAGGGCCTGGCTGCTGGGAAGCTCAGGGTGCCTAGAGTGAGGCAGGGCTGGGGAAAGGCCAGAGGGGCTGGGGAGCTCCAGGCTGGCAACACCCAGGCTGCAGGGCCTTGTCCAAGGCCCCAGAAAGGCACTGGGTTCCAGAGAGGGGCAGCAGGTCCAAACCCCAACCTAGCCTATGATGAGTGGCTGACACTGCAGTCTGCCCCAGGGCGTGGGGGCTAGTTGGTGACTGGCAGTAGCCTACGACTGAGGCAAGGTGGGGATAGTGGGTGGAGGGTTCCCCTGGGAGGGGGGAGACCCAGAGAAAGGGGCACCGGGGTCCTGGGAGGGACACGGGCCAGTGGCAGCCGGATCACCAGCCTGAAGAGGGNAGGGCTGGGAAGGAAAGCCTGGGCTGACTGGGGAAGCAGCAGCAGCTGGGCCACGCCCCAATCAGGCCCAGCTGGTCCCTATAAGGGGCTGTGTGCCAGAAGCCCAAACAGTCTCTCTCTCTCTCTCTGTAGAGGGAGATGGGCCTGGCTGCAGGGAGCTAGGAACAGAGTACCTGAGTGGAGCAGGGCTGGGGAAAGGCAGAGGAGCTGGGGAGCTCTAGCCTGGAAAGCCCCAGGCTGCGGCCTAGCAAAGGCCAACAGGTATTAGGAGTCTCTCTCTGCCTTCAGAGAGAGAAGGGCCTGGCTGCTGGGAAGCTCAGGGTGCCTAGAGTGAGGCAGGGCTGGGGAAAGGCCAGAGGGGCTGGGGAGCTCCAGGCTGGCAACACCCAGGCTGCAGGGCCTTGTCCAAGGCCCCAGAAAGGCACTGGGTTCCAGAGAGGGGCAGCAGGTCCAAACCCCAACCTAGCCTATGATGAGTGGCTGACACTGCAGTCTGCCCCAGGGCGTGGGGGCTAGTTGGTGACTGGCAGTAGCCTACGACTGAGGCAAGGTGGGGATAGTGGGTGGAGGGTTCCCCTGGGAGGGGGGAGACCCAGAGAAAGGGGCACCGGGGTCCTGGGAGGGACACGGGCCAGTGGCAGCCGGATCACCAGCCTGAAGAGGGCGCTCCAGACGCTGGAAGAGCTAATTCCCAGGACGACCAGCAGGAGGCGCCGCAGGGGTGAGTCCGCTCCCTTACATGCAGAAATTAAATTTTGTGCCAGGCTGCCTGAGGTGCTAGTACACATTTCACATATCAGTTACGGCTATAAAACTATATTCCTGCTACTTATGCAATGGATGCATATAGCTAAATTTATTTATAGCTGTTCTCCCCCACTCATATCTTTATGGCCTTAAAGAACCAATATCATTTTGGGAACTGAAAGATTTTTTAAAAGCCCTTGGACCTTGGAGGTGACAGGGCAGAGTGCACCACTGCTACACCAATTCTCATCTGGCATGTGACCCCAAAGAGAGCATAGCCACTTGGCGTAAATTAGAACAGCCTCTCCTAAGCTACTCTGACACGAAGATGAGACAGGAATGATGCCATGCATCATGAATGTCAGGGAGGTGTAGCTTGTTCCTAGATGTCTCCCCCTCCCTATCCTGTGCCACATGTAGCCTAGTGCAGGAGAGAATTTAGACTAAAGAGAGATTTGCCACTGACTTCAAAGGAAGCAGGAGCAGACCCAATGGCTTCATGAAATAATTGTTAAAATGAACTAAATGCTATTAGCTGTTCCCAGCAAAGAAGGCACTTGGCAGAATTGTCTGCTGCAGTGTGTCAACGGCCTGAGAAACCAACAGGAAACTTTAAGGTGCCAGCCCTGATTTATAGACATTATTGCTCTTCCTCCCAGCCTGCGGTATGGCACAGTTGTTACACTGAAAAGGTTAATGATTAGATTAGTTACTCAGACTGTAAGCTCTTCAGGGCAGGGACTGCCTTTTTCTTTTCTCTTGCTGCAGCGCTTAGCACAGTGGTCCTCAAACTTTTGTACTGGTGACCCCTTTCACATAGCAAGCCTCTGAGTGCAACCCCCCCTCCCCTAATAAATTTAAAACACTTTTAATATATTTAACACCATTATAAATGCTGGATGCAAAGTGGGGTTTGGGGTGTAGGCTGACAGCTCGCGACCCCCCATGTAATAACCTTGTGACCCCCTGAGGGGTCCCGACCCCCAGTTTGAGAACCCCTGGCTTAGCACCATCTCTCATTGGGATCTACCCCGATAGAACGCGACCCGATATAACATGAATTCGGATATAACGCGGTAAAGCAGCGGGGAGCCCCGGGCCCTTTAAAGTGCCACCCGAGCCCTGCTGCTTTACCGTGTTATATCCGAATTTGTGTGGAGCCCCGGGCCCTTTAAATCACTGCCTGAGCCCCGCTGCCAGAGCTCCGGCAGTGATTTAAAGGGCCTGGGGCTCCCCGCAGCGGCTGGAGCACCAATCACTTTAAATCCCTGCTGGGGCTCTGGCAGCTGGGCTCTGGCAGTGATTTAAAGGGCCTGGGGCTCCCCGCAGCGGCTGGAGCACCGGGCCCTTTAAATCACCGCGGGGGAAGCCGGTCCAGTCCGGCACGGTGTACCGGTTCTTGCCGGTACACCATACCATACCGAACCCGATATAACGGGGTCTCACCTATAAGGCGGTGAGATTTTTTGGCTCCCGAGGACTGCGTTATATCGGGGTAGAGGTGTAGTAGTAACAATGAATATTGAAAAGGTATCAAAGAAATAGGACTGTGTGATCAGCTGGTCTGCTTTCACACCAGAAAAGCCTGTCTAGCAATAAGCAACTTAGCACAAAGCTGCTCTGAATCTGAATATTTGAGTCAAATCAATTTTTCCTCTCCCGGCATCTGCTCCTTTTAGATTTATACTAGAGCACCTGGCATATCTCATACTCTCATCTGCCACAGTGGTGACCACCATAGAAATGCCTATAAATACATAACTTTCCTAGCTGAAAAAAATAAACTGTCTATCTTCTGCTTCCCATAAACTATTTTTTAATTGAACTTCCATTTTTCTGATCCAGTGCAACAGTTTCCTGCATGTCCTCATGTCTTGGTTTTGTCAAAGTAAGAAAAAACTCATCAAAGTATTTGGATTATGTAATCTTTCAAATGAGAGTTCAGAAACAATATGTGCTTGAAAGCTGACTTGTCATCATCTCGAGGAAGATGAAGGAAAATGTTGCTTTCCTTCTTAGGGCACCTTCAGCAATTTACTTAACCACATACCCGACTGTAAACAAGTGAGTAATGCAGCTGACTTCAATGAGACTACTCATGTATTTACAGTTAGGCATGTGCTTAAGTGCCTTGCTGAATTGGGGCCCTAATTCCTCAGGGAGGAATTCCAGTGTGTGTGTGCACAGCTGTACTATAGTGCAACATTAGACTCACAATATTCCTTTGTGGCGTATCTAGGCTGATACTGAACTGCTGCAATAGCGAAATGAATGCCCTCGAGTAGTGAAGAGGGAATTGAATTGACCCTGCTTATTATCAATAATTATTCCAAAATCACATCTGCAGCATAGATCCATTGTTTAGTTTAATAATCTCACCTAAAACACTATGATGTGACATTAGCCTTGTCTTCATTCTTACGCTTTATCACAAGCCCTAACGCACAGCTGAGATCAGACTCGCAGTCTAAAACGTAGGAAATAGTAACTATCAAATTCAATCACATGAGAGCTCTCAAGAACTACCCAGAACTCTCGTGAACAACCTTCCATCTCCAAAGGTCATGTAATTGTTGGATGAATTTTTATTCAGGGCAATTTTTATGAACAGCAGCACCATGCAGTGGCCAGATGAGATAATCACAGGCATATTTTTCCCAACTGATAAGCATAGTGCAATATCCTCTGTATCAGCTTTCTAATTTAAAAACATCATGGAGAATTCAGCACACATCAGATAGAATCTTGCTTTAAGCATAAGAAGGTTTGGTTATATAATAGAGTCATTGTAAAGGGCAAAAATTGTTCTGAATTTAGAAAACTAGGTTTCAGTGGTAGCTGTGTTAGTCTGTATCAGCAAAAAAAACGAGGAGTCCTTGTGGCACCTTAGAGACTAACAAATTTATTTGGGCATAAGCTTTCATGGGCTAGAACCCACCTGATCAGGGCCGGCTTTAGGCCGATTCGCCTGATTCCCCGGAATCGGGCCCCACGCATAAGAGGGCCCCGCGGAGCGCAGCAAGCCCCGCGGCCCCGCTCCCCCGGCTGGAGCTCTGGCCAGAGCGCGGCAAGCCCCGCTCCCCTGGCTGGAGCTCCGGCGGGGTAAGCCCCGCAGCCCCGCTCCCCTGGCTGGAGCTCCGGCTCCGGCGGGGCAAGCCCCGCGGCCCTGCTCCCCCGGCTGGAGCTCCGCCGAAGACTTGAGCGCCGCCCACCCAGTGAGTACAAGCCCCGCCCCCATGAATCGGGCCCCGCACTTTGTAAAGCCGGCCCTGCACCTGATGAAGTGGGTTCTAGCCCACGAAAGCTTATGCCCAAATAAATTTGTTAGTCGCTAGAAAACTCGGGTGATTTTTGCAAGAAAGAGCTATTATAGACAGTGCTGATGGGGTGATGTGCTAGGCTGAGGAGCTGGGTAACTCCCCTTGTTTAATTTTGGTTGCTGTTAGCTACCTAGATATGAGGGTGATGGGTACTGCATAAATGTAATATGTTCCAATCCAAACAAATTCTTGAGCCAAATTCTCCACCAACCGTATCGCCGTGCAACCCCATTGATTTCAGTGGGTTTTCATCGAGTGAGAGAGCTTGAGCTGCAAGCTGTTGAGCACCCCAGGAGGGAGTGAGTAACTCTTAACTCCCATTGAAACATTGTGCCCAAAGTGAGGGCAGAATTTGACCCATGGACTCCTTCATTGTCCATTGTGTGCTGGATTCTGGATCTGAATTATAATTACATGGATCCATGCTCCTCTCAATGGTACTGTACTGTATTCAGAGGGTGAACAACAGGCCATGAATTAATTAGAATGTGGAGGGTGGACTATAAGGATGTAAACACAGCTGCTCTTTTCTGGCTTATGGGATATGAATGCGATCAGTGACTGAACAAATTGACAGGCCAATGCACTGCTTTGTTTGTTTTTTTGTTTTTTGTTTTTTTTGCATTCTTAATTTGACTTGACAGCAAATCATCTGGCACATGAGCCAACATCAATATAGTCTGATTGCCTGGAAGCTGGAAATCAGGACCAAGGCCCAGCATGTTTTCACACTGAGAGGGGCCCTAGTTGAAACATCTGGAAGTCACATTAGTACAAGAGTCTCTAAAAACAAAACACGAGAGCACATTTTTCCAGCACAGGATGCACAGCGCCGGCAAACATTCTAAGAATGTTCACCTCAGTGAGCATTGACATTAATGTACCTAACCCACCCAACTGCTTTCTGGCACACCCAGCTAGCTTTCTCGCTTACCCACTAGCTTAATTACTTCAGCACAGCACACTTTCTATCTCTCATGGCGATACAGTGGCCACACTTAAACTCTTTCTAATTGCCTTAGATAAGCAACTAACACTGCCTCAGCATATGTGGCAATAGCATAAGTCCCTACTAAGTCTTATATCTAAAGTATATAGGCACTACTGTAAATACTGAGGTAAGACAATTTTTCTAAGGAAGAAGCTGGATTTTTTAAAGGGGACTCTCTAGAGCACCACAGAATGGCTCTACTGTGGGAATGGCATTACACACATGATCACTCATCAGCAACTGATACTACGTCACCTCTGGAAATATTGCTTCTATACAAAAGTGCTTTCTGGACTCATATTATTCAGTGTTGTGCCACAGGCCAGGAGTGTGATATAGGGGTTAGTGCAGGTGACTAGGCACCAGACACCTGAGTTCTATTTTTAATTCTGCCACTGACATTCTGTGTGTATCCGGTGCAAATTACTTGGATCCAGACTTCAATGGGAGGTAGGTGCCTAAATACCTTTGAGAATTTGAGCCTAAACACCTCCAAATCCCATTGACTGCCACAGTATAACTGTCTGCATTATACGTATAATACTTAAATGTGCCACCCTCATTAAGGTATTGTGAGGATTAATTTTGAAATGTGAAGGTGAATGATATTGTTGATGTACACAGTGCTAGTATTAGAGGACTTGTTTTGATGTAAGTTCGGACGTCAAAGTGCTTCACTTATCTGATTGTGCCAGAACATTGCTTTCACTCTTCAGTCACTGTCCTCAGCCCAGGTATCAAGACAGTGACCTTTTAGATGTACACTTAGGAATTTAATCATTCTCTTCAAAGACTATGTGTCCAGTGCACTAAATAGTAAAATATAACAGCAAATCATCCTATTAAATAAACAGAACTGTTACATGAATTGTTTAAGCTAAAGAAGAATAAACAAAATTTGTAAAGATACCAAAAATTGCTCAGGTCTAGTGAACAACAATGCAGTTTTTGGAGAAAACGAATGATTGCAACTTTCTTCAATAATGCATATATACAGATTAATATTATGAACATGAAGTACAACAATTTAGTAACCAAAGAATTTCTCAAGCAAAGGCGGATTTTTCTCTTCTTGCCAGGTTTGTTTCCAGTAGCTATTTACCCCATCAATCCAAATGATTACTTGACTATTATTGAGTGGCTTCTTGTTAGAAATTATATGGAGATCATTTTTCACAAGATGTCTCAATTGCTAATGAGTATCAACTCAATCTAATTTCTCCACAAGATTTCATATTTCATAGAATCATAGAAGCGTAGGACTGGAAGGGACCTTGAGATTTCATCTAGTCCAGTCCCCTGCATTCATGGCAGGACTAAGTATTATCTAGACCATCCCTGACAGATGTTTGTCTAACCTATTCTGAAAAATCTCCACTGATGGAGATTCTACAACCTCCCTGGGCAATTTATTCCAGAGCTTACCCACACTGACAGTTTAGAAGTTTTTCCTAATGTCCAACCAAAACTGCCCTTGCTGTAATTTAAGCTCATTGCTTCTTGTCCTATCCTTAGTGGTTGAGGAGAACAATTTTTCTCCCTCCTCCTTGTAACAACCTTTTATGTGCTTAAAAACTGTTATCGTGTCCCCTCTCAGTCTTCCCTTCTCCAGACTAAACAAACCCTTTTTTTTTTTTTTCAATCTTCCCTCATAGGTCATGTTTTCTTGACCTTTAATCATTTTTGTTGCTCTTCTCTGGACTTTCTCCAGTTTGTCCACATCTTTCCTAAAACGTGACACCCAGAACTGGACACAATACTTCAGTTGAGGCGTAATCAGCGCGGAGTAAAGCGGAAGAATTACTTCTCATGTCTTGCTTACAACACTCCTGCTAATACATCACAGAATGATCTTTGCTTTTTTTGCAATGGTGTCTGTCGACTTATATTTAGCGTGTGATCCACTATGACCCCCCAGATCCCTTTCCACAGTACTCCTTCCTAGACAGTCATTTCCCATTTTCTATGTGTGCAACTGATTGTTCCTTCCTAAGTGGAGTAATTTGCATTTGTCCTTATTGAATTTCATCCTGTTTACTTTAGATCATTTCTCCAGTTTGTCCAGACCTTTATCTAAATCCTTGATGAAGATATTGAACAGAACTGGACCCAGAAATGATCCCTGCAGGACCTCACTCGTTATGCCCTTCCAGTTTGACTGAGCCACTGATAACTACTCTCTGGGAACGGTTTTCCAACCAATCATGCACCCACCTTATAGTAGCTCCATTTAGGTTGTATTTCCCTAGTTAGTTTATGAGAAGGCCATGCGAGACAATATCAAAAGCCTTACTAAAGTCAAGTTATATACCACATCTACCTCTACCTCTTCCCCCTATCTACAAGGTTTGTTACCCTATCAAAGAAAGCTATTTGGTTGGTTTGACATGATTTGTTCTTGACAAATCCATGCTGACGGTTACTTATCACCTTATTGTCCTTTAGATGTTTGCAAATTGATTAATTTTCTTCATTATCTTCCGGGGTACTGAAGTTATGGTGACTTGTCTGTAATCCCTGGGTTGTCCTTACATTTATGGGTTACAAGTGTATGTGAAATATTTGCTTTTGTACACCTAAGTTAAAACAGGTTGTTCATTCTCCACAACTCAAATAATGTTAAGGACATTGAAAGGTAATTTCTGTTGCCCTTTCAGCTCAAAACTCATATTCTCAAACTTCAGTGGTCAACATTTTGTGTGTGTGCATGTGTGCATCTTAGCATAAGAGACAAAAAGATGAGTTTATGTTGATACAGTTTCACTTATAGGAAAAAGTACACACCTGCAGGGATAACCATATTTAACAAGGAAAATGACATCAAACATTGTTACTCACTCAAAACAAAGTACTACAATTAATTTGTTCAAACAGAAGATCAGTAACCTCCTGTGAAGAGTTACAGGGCTCAAGTGCTATCAGACTGAACCTAGATGGGTTAAAAAGTAAAACAAGATTATTGCCATATCCAGGTCCGAGTAAGCACTGTCTGAAATTATGTCTGCACTGCAGATATAAAACTGAACCATTTAAGTCTTGGGATATCCAGTGATTGTATTTTTCTTTCCACTGGTATGGCTCATTTGCGCTGCTGCCTCTGTCTCTTCCTACTTACTTCAAGCACATATAGTCTAGAGGTCTGAGCATAGGACTGTATGCTATATACACCTGAATTTTAATCCTAACCCTGATTTTTGTAAACTCCCTGTATCTCTGTTTTTCTAACCATACACAGGATGTAATGATGATTATCTACTCGACAGTGGTATGGTGAAGATCAGTCAGTTAATGATTGCACAACATCATGCAAGTGGTAATTATTTTGAAGCTGCAGTAAAATGTGCTACTACTCCTTGTGTGGTGGGACTTTTTGCCTTGTTTATTATCATTATATAACACTCTAAAACAGGGGTCGGCAACCTACGGCACGCGTGCCAAACATGGCACGCGAGCCGATTTTCTGTGGCACGCCGCTGCCTGCCAGTCCCAGCCCCACTCGCCCCCCCCGCCCAACGCTCTCCCCTGCGGGGGCAGGAGGCAGAAGCTTGGACCTGCGGCAGCCAAGCTCCTGCCTCCCCCGCTTCTTCCCCCAGCTTGGAGCTTTCCTGCCCCTCCTCCTCCCTCCCGACAATCAGCTGATGGCCGGGGAAGGGGGGCGGAGCCGAGCCGCAGCGTGCTCGCTGCTCCGGAGACTGAGAGAAGAGGTAGGGACGGGGCCTTGGGGAAGCGGGTGAAACAGGCATATCCCTTCCAGCCCCCTGCCCTGAGCCGCTCAGGGCAGGGGGCTGGGAGCACCCCCACAACCCGAGCACCCCAGCCCTCACCCCTGAACCCCCAGCCCTCTGCCCTGTACCCCTGAACTCCCCCACACCCCCAGCCCTCTGGGCTGTACCCCC
>QXTE01000032.1:5622092-5779950 GCA_003942145.1 Platysternon megacephalum
ATGAAGACTCGGCACCCCGCTTCCGAAAGGTTGCCTACCCCTGCTCTAAAAGCTCAGTCTCCTGCAGTGAAAGTCTGTCTTCCTGTCCTAGCTAGTGATAAGGCAAAAGTGCTACTTGCTAAACATGCCTGAAAACACAAGAGGGCGCATAGGTGACAAAGTCACAGGAATTAATGATGGCTAGATGGTGGGAATGTTACATTTGTGAATCAGTTTGATGTACTCCCGCTGACTATGAGTTTACTGCAACCAAAATACAACTCCTCCATTATATTATTGTGAGTAAAACATCATTAAAGTTTACAGAGAGAAGGACACCCATGTGACGCTTTCATTTATTAAGGATAGCTATTCCTCTCCATTTTGCATGGGTTGTTTTTTTAAACTATGGTATATTTATCACTCAGATAAAAAAATGGACTTTGCTTCAGCTCCTTTTGCTTTGGTTGTCCACAAATATCCTAGCAAATGTGCTCTCTGGCAGGGATGTTCACTGAAATAGGTTAATTTGAAGCAAATATTAGAGAATACGTGTGCTCAGCCAATTTCAAACTCGTGCTGGAAAGCTGATTCCAAGAGTTATGCTGATCGGGTGAGGGAACAGAATCCCATAAAATCTCACCAATGCGGCTTCAGTGACTTGCCAATGTCACACAAGGAAATCTGTGGTAGAGCCGCACATTGAACCCAGGCTTCCTGTGTATCAGAGTTCAGTGTAAGCAGGTTACTCTATGCTTGTTTGATTGTTTATAGACATTAGAAAAATCCCTGCTTCACTGTATCAGCCCAGTCTCAGGTTATATCATCATGTCTATACGTTGATCGCTACAGCGGCATCCCCGTAGCTATGCCACTGTAACTATGCCATGTGGACTACAGCAAAGGAAGGTTTTTTCCCCATTACTGTTCCACCTCCCTGACCAATGGTAGTTACATCTACAGAAGTATTTTTTCCATCGACTTAGCAGTGTCAATACTATGCATTCGGTCAGAATAGCTGTGGTGCTCAGGGGGTATGGATTTTTCACTCCCCTGACTGCCGTACCTATTTTGACCTAAATTTTAAGTGTAGACCAGGCTTATGTCAGGTCTATATTACACACAAAACATTTAAATTAATGAGCGAGAGAATGCCTTGCTCTTACAGATCTTACCCATCCTTTGTTTCTTTTGTTTTTTTTATTCTGGAACATTTCCAATGGAGGAGAGGAATTCATGTGAGCTGATTTATTTTCAATAAGTCTTAGAGGACTGGGGAATTTCCAGAAGACTGGAAGAAAGCTAATGTTGTGACAATTTTTAAAAAGGGTAAATGGCATGACTCAGTTAAATATAGGCCTAACAGCCTGACAGCAATCCTGGGCAAGATAATGGTGCGGCTGATATGAGACTCGATTAATAATGAACTAAAGGAGTGTAATATAATTAATGCAGATCAACATAGGATTATGGAAAATAGATTGTGTCAAACTAATGTAATCTCATTTAAAAGTTATCACATGTTTTGTGTTACATCAGGTGTTGGTCTTCTGTAAGGTGTTTGACTTGGTATGCATGACATTTTTTATTAAAAAATTAAAACGATATAAAATGGATTAAAAACTGGCTGACAGTTCTCAAAATGTAACTGTAAACAGAGAATCATCATTGACTGGGTCTGTTTCCAGTGGAGTCCCACAGGGACTGGTTCTTGGCCCTACACTATTTAACATCTTTATTAATGACCTGGAAGAAAACCATCACTGATAAAGTTTGCATAACACAAAAATTGGGGAAGTGGTAAATAATGAAGAGGTCACGGATTCAGAGTGATGTAGATTGCTTTGTAAACTGGGCACAAGCAAACAATATGCATTAAATAAAATAAAATGCTACAAGGGTTAATGCGATCTTGGGATACATAAACAGGGGAATCTCGAGTAGGAATAGTGAAGATATTTTACCTCTGTGTTTGGCATTGGTGAGACCATTGCTGGAATACAGTGTCCAATTCTGGGGCCTACAATTCAAGAAGGATGTTGCTAAACTGGAGAGGGTTCAGAGAATGATTAAAAGTTTAGAAAACATGCATTGTAGTGATAGACTCAGGGAGCTCAATCTATTTAGCTTAACGAAGAGAAGGTTAAGGTGACTTCATTACAGTCGATAAGTACTTACCTGGGGAACAAATATTTAATAATGGGTTCTCCAGTCTAGCATAGAAAGGTATAACACAATCCAATGGCTGGAAATAAGGTGTAATTTTAACGCTGAAAGTAGTTAATCATTGGAACAATTTATCAAGGGTCATGGTGGATCACTGTCAATTTTTAAATCAAGATTGGATGTTTTTCTAAAAGATATCATCTAGGAATTATTTTGGGGGAAGTTCTATGTCCTGTGCTATACAGGAGGTCAGACTAGATGATCACAATGGTACCTTCTGGTCTTAGAATCTGAGCTCATGCTACTTACATGTATAACAATAATTTTCAAGACAGCTCTTTTTTCTTTCCAGGAAGAACAGAGCAGAATGTGTTTATGAGCAAGGATGGTCATGCATGGCAGCAGGAACTCTGAGGTCATTCTTTCCCTGTCCTAAACAAGAGACTGACAGTGGTGCCAAAATTGCTTGCTGGAGAACATAGAATAACATGCTCCTCAACCACATCAAAGGTGACTGGAACCATTGCTTTGCTCAAAACACCACCATAGATTTATTGGCTGCATCTTTCATGGACTAAATGAAAATGCATGAAGACAATAGGTCAGCTTTTGAGGATCATAGACTCTTCACATGTCCTGGCAAAGCAGACCTGGTAATGAAAGCAAAACTGGTAGCATGTTTGCTAAGATGGTATTTTTTAGGCCAATACAAAAGATCAGCTACCTAAACAGGATTTGGCAACTGTTTTGTCTTGTGTGTTATTTCATCTGCCAAGGAGAACTGGGCTATTGATCATGCCAAATGGACCATCTTCATATGTAGCCACTGTCTGTGCTAAAATTAAAAGGTAAGAGAAGACTTAATAATATTTTACATGTATATTATGCCTTTTGTCCATGAATAAAAAAATACTTGGCTCCTCAAAGCATTGTTTAGCAGATGGGGAAATTGAGCTGTAGAGCGGTCAAGTGACATTCCCAAGGTCATGTAGGGTGTCAGTGATAGAGTTACAAATATGCCTGCCTGTCCTGTGTTCTAATCACTGAGCTGTAATCTCTTTATTAGATTACTCTCCTGTCATAGGATGACTTGGGCCTTTAAGGGGAACTGGTCCACTGCCCTGTGCGATTGCTCCAGAAGGGACATGGTAGGGAATTCTGAGCTGAGAAAGGGGTTAATGAGTTAATGGGCAAGTGAGGGCTCTATTATTATCACCTACAGTGTGCCAGGCTCAGGGAGGACTTAAAGGAAAGAGTTCAGGGCAGTTAGGAGGGAGACTGTAGGTCTGAAGTTCTTACTGGGTGAGAGAGAAGTGTCAGGAAGAAGATGCAGGAAGGAGGGTTAGCTTCTTGTTTTCCCGACAGGAGGCGAGACTTGAGAGAGGCAGCCCTGGGAGTCATTGTTCTGAAAAAAGGTGGCAAACTTGAAGGGAAGTGAAAGAGGTTTGGAAAGCTCAAGCCCATAAGGGCCAGGAGTTGTATCTTTGTTTGGTTAGAAGGTGGTTTGTCAAGGAGTTTTGCCAAGGGGAAATGCTGTGTGTCACTGCTCTGGGCAGTGATCTAACTTAAATATTATTTGACCCCCATTACATAGTGTCTGAGTACCCCACTATCTCTGTCCCCACAGCACCACTGTGAGGTAGCAGGTAAAGTACTATCCCCATTTCACAAATGAAGGACAGGAAGGTTTACCCAAACTCGTGGGAAAGCAGAGAATTGAACGCTGGTTTTCTGAAACCCAGGCAAGCACCCTAACCAGTGACCCATCTTTCCACTAGCCCAGAGCCATGAATGATATCACCAAGATGCCTCATGAACACTGAGCACTAGGATGTATTTGGCCCTCCACTTCCATGTGTATGAAATGTCTGTTACAGTACAATGTGCAGGCTTTAGTTTCTTAAAGGATAACTTTATTATTAAAGATGTGGCCCCTTTTTTTAAGGGAATTTTCTGCAAGCTGAGTCCCCCTGCCCCCAAACTGATGCAGATTTCTCAACATGAAACAGCTGAGAGGTCCCCATAAGGGCCCACTTCAAATGCCCCTACCCTACTTTAGAGGGGCAGTTCCTATTTCCTTGATTATAAATAGCAAAGATACAAACAATAAATATTCAAAAAACATGCCAAGTTACTATTAAACATAAGCAATATAAACCCACTTCTGTCCCAGGGTGAGCAAATCTATGCAAGTTACCATATAAGTGATTGCATATTTTAAGCTTATTAAGTGGTGCATATTTTAAGCTTAAACTCAGTGAGGAAGCCAAATTGCTTCCAGACTCAGATGGATAACTTTGCCATTAATGCAACTGGTACTATCAAAGCAGAATGAGCAGTTTAGCAGCCATTTCATAGAATCATAGACTTTAAGGTCACAAGGGACCATTATGATCATCTAGTCTGACCTCCTGCACAACGCAGGCCACAGAATCTCACCCACCCACTCCTGTATCAAACCCCTAACCTATGTCTGAGCTATTGAAGTCCTCAAATCATGGTTTAAAGACTTCAAGGTGCAGAGAATCTTCCAGCAAGTGACCCGTGCCCCATGCTGCAGAGGAAAGCGAAAAAACCCCAGGGCCTCTGCCAATTTGCCCTGGAGGAAAATTCCTTCCCGACCCCCAAATATGGCGATCAGCTAAACCCTGAGCACGTGGGCAAGACTCACCAGCCAGACACCCAGGAAAGAATTCTCTGTAGTAACTCAGATCCCACCCCATCTAACGTCCCATCACAGGCCATTGGGCATATTTACCGCTAATAGTCAAAGACCAATTAATTGCCAAAATTAGGCTATCCCATTATACCATCCCCTCCATAAACTTATCAAGCTTAGTCTTGAATACAGATATGTCTTTTGCCCCCACTGCTCTCCTTGGAAGGCTGTTCCAGAACTTCACTCCTTTGATGATTAGAAACCTTCATCTAATTTCAAGTCTAAACTTCCTGATGGCCAGTTTATATCCATTTGTTCTTGTGTCCACATTGGTACTGAACTTAAATAATTCCTTCCCTCCCTTCTTTGCTCTGCAGTGGACAATGTGCCTTTTATTGTGTTGTGATTTGGTTATTTTGTGTGATCAGTAGCACCACAACCACAGTGCTCTCAAAATACCAGAATTTCATATTATATAAAGCAGGGCAATGGAGCTGCCTGAAAAACAGATATTCTGCAATAAGCCACTAGATGGAAGCCCTGTCCCATCATGCACAGCTCATAACCAAGGGATGCAGAAGCCAGCCAAGCCTATTTTACTGGGTACGAAACATTCTTTGTGGACTATGGGTCTCATCCAAAACCCATTCATGTTAATAGGAGTCTTCATTGGCACCACGGGGTTTTGGATTAGGCCCTGTATTGACAAACTCCGTGGGCACTGTTTCTTGTTTTTTTTCCCTAATTTGCAAGATAATCCTTGGATTCATCTGAAAATCTCTGCATGTCCATTAAATCCCTCAATTATTAGTGAAGCAAAGCACCTTTGACTCTAGAGGAAGTCCTTCAGTGGCAGATGAAGCATAGTTTAGAGGATAGTTTTCAGCATAGAAAATGAAAATTAGACTCCTTTAAAAATGTTTGTGTCACAGTTGCCAACTTTCACGCGATAAATAAGCACCCTGACTTTCACAATAAGCCAAAAATCAAGCTAATCCCATTTCAAAACAAGGCCAAAACAAGCCAATCCCTAAAAACCCCAACACTCGATGTGACTAGATCCCCCACGGTGTGAAGTCTGGGTCTGTGGTGGGCCCACTGTGCACCCCTGACTCTCTGCCCACTTTGCCCCTGCTTGCCCCCCCTTTTCTCTGCTTGCTGGGAGACGATCAAAAAAAAGAAGCAACAAGCCAAAAACTAGCCAACAAGCAACTCACAAGCCAATTAAGCCCGAAACAAGCCCAATTTCTGCATTTTTTCCCGTGGGTTTGCCATGTCTGGTTTGTGTCTGCTTTTTCTTGTGAGTTGCTCAGGAATGGCTGCTACTTCTATTACAGCAGATACTAGTGGCCCCACCTGAGACTGGGTCTCCATTGTGCTCAGTGCTGCATGTAGACAGGAAGAGACAGTTCCAGTCCCTAAAATGGAGCTACTGTCAGTGTCACTCTTCCCAGCATTCCAGTCCATTGGCATGTTTGTGTACCAAAATGGTTCTATGAAGAGCCAGGTATGTCAATATGCTTAATACCCAGGAGCGTTACAATTAAATTAGTCCATTTTTGTTTATCATCAGCTCTCCTTTAATGCAATAAGGAAGTCTAGAGGCAACATGCTTCTATTTCTGCCAATTGTCATGAATTTCCTGGTCATCATTAATTACCCCAGAGTGATGCCTGGCATGTTCTGGAATTATGTTATTCTTCTTGGGCCCAGTCCTGCAACAGTGAGAGAAGCCTGAGCAACTGGGCTTTGGTCACATGCAAAAGGGTTAAAGCTCAGCAGGGCTCTGGGTAGGAATTCTTTGCCCAAGCTGGTGCTTTAATGCCAGTGCTCCTGGGTAGATGGTTTATCATCATTACTGCTGGTTGTTGGGAGGAGCAATAGAGACACATACAGACATGAGGTTTCAGTATGTGACTCCATGCTATGTCTGGCCATTGGCCATCTCACTGTGTTAACCAGTTTTTATGCTGAAACAAAAATCCCCACCCGTTCTCCATTGGTGGTGGTGATGTACTGATACACAAATGCAGAACATTAACTCTGCTTTAACTCTTTTTAAATGTCTAAATTTAAGTTTCTTTCAAAAGGCATAACTGGACCATAGTTCAGTTTGTGAGACTAGCTGAAAGGTGTTTAAAGCAATTACCACCCCAAAGATTTTGTCAGAGAGGGTCACCTCCGATAGTTTAGAGTAAAACCCAAGTTTCAGGCGGCTTTTCAGCTCCTTGGAGCTGTTTTGTGATTAAAGCATTGATAAAATGCTTTTCCAATAGCTGTGGCCCTGAAATCATAGAATTGTAGGACTGCAAGAGACCTAGAGGGTCTTCTAGTCCAGTCCCCTGCACTCATGGCAGGACTAAGTATTATCTAGACCAGTGCTTCTCAAAGCCGGTCCGCCGCTTGTTCAGGGAAAGCCCCTGGCGGTCCGGGCCGGTTTGTTTACCTGCCGTGTCCGCAGGTTCGGCCGATCACGGCTCCCACTGGCCGTGGTTCGCCGTCCCAGGCCAATGGGGGCTGCGGGAAGCGGCGCGGGCCGAGGGATGTGCTGGCTGCCCTTCCCGCAGCTCCCATTGGCCTGGAGCAGCGAACCGCGGCCAGTGGGAGCCACGATCGGCTGAACCTGTGGACGCGGCNGCCGGTCCGCTGCTTGTTCAGGGAAAGCCCCTGGCGGTCCGGGCCGGTTTGTTTACCTGCCGTGTCCGCAGGTTCGGCTGATCACGGCTTCCACTGGCTGTGGTTCGCCGTCCCAGGCCAATGGGGGCTGCGGGAAGCGGTGCGGGCCGAGGGATGTGCTGGCTGCCCTTCCCACAGCTCCCATTGGCCTGGAGCAGCGAACCGCGGCCAGTGGGAGCCACGATCGGCTGAACCTGTGGACGCGGCGGTAAACAAACCGGCCCAGACCGCCAGGGGCTTTCCCTGAACAAGCGGCGGCCCGACTTTGAGCAGCACTGATCTAGACCATCCCTGACAGGTGTTTGTCTAACCTGCTCTTAAAAATCCCCAATGATGTAGATTCCTCAACCTCCCTAGGCAATTGATTCCAGTGCTTAACGCCCCTGACAGGAAGTTTTTCCTAATGTCCAACCTAAACCACCCGTGCTGCAGTAAGTTTAAGCCCATTGATTCTTGTCCTATCCTCAGAGGTTAAAAAGAACAATTTACCCCTCTCCTCTTTGTAACAACCTTTTATGTACCTGATATTATTACTTGACCTTTTATGTACTTGTACTTGTATAAGACATTGCTCAAGGTGAACAATTCTTCAGAGTGGCTGTGCTTGGTGTCAGGCTGTCAGCAAGCACCCCGAATATCTTTAGTATTGTATTGGTTCACCTTACACATCTGATACAGATGAAATTCCCCTGGAAACTGGCTTCCCTTTGACTCCTGTGCTTTCCAGTTGAGCACACTTCATTCTGTACACCATCATGGAGATGATGAATAGACAGATAGCAGCAGCTGAAACTGGGTTGCTGGTTTGTAGCTGATAGCATTTCCAAGAGATGGGCCAACACTGAATTCAAACTCCGTAGAATTCAAGGAGGCTTGAATTTCAAATGCCAGATCCTAGCTTGACCCTTAGGGCTTTGGTTCTGTGTTGCATCCAAAAACTGGAAAGGACCTGTTGTCTAGCTCTCCTTTAGATAAGGATAAAGTCTCATGAGTGCTGCCATTCTTGCTAGATTTCAGTTGAGATTCACAAGATCAACCTCATTACATTTCCACTACTTTTGTCCATAAATTCTTATAAGAACAGCTCAATATCTATTCTTGATTTTGTTTCAAGCCCTAACCCTAGACCAGTGGTTCCAAAAGTGGGGTCCCTGAACTTCTGGGGGTCTGCCGTGGGTTATGCAGGGATCTGTCCTTTGAGGAGGACTGCAATGGGGCTGAAATGCATCAGAATGGCATTCTGACACTTTTGCAGCATGGAGGATGCCATTTTGTTCTCAAAACGGTGTCCTCTGCTCAGCATGACCTTGCATACACAGAGGCATTCCAGTAGTACTGATACTTGCTTATTCAGGACTACAGCACAAAACTATATATTTAAATAATAAACTAACCTAATAGAATAATAACAACATAAAACTTATGTATAAAAATGAAAGTGGAAAATTTAGTCCGATGCAGCTCAGGGTCTCAGCACCTTCTAGGTGCATATCTAGTTCCCAAATGAAGAAGAGGGCTTTGTACAGTTGGCTAGTAATTTGCCTGCTGCTTCAACTTGTATTTGTGTAGCTGAAACTGCATACAACTGTGAAACTGAGGCACAAGATCACTTGCAATACAATTAGGGTGACCAGATGTCCTGATTTTATAGGGACAGTCCTGATATTTCGGACTTTTTCTTATATAGAGGCCTATTACCCCCCCACCCTCTGTCCCGATTTTTCATACTTGCTATCTGGTCACCCTAAATACAATACAGCAGAAACATGCTCTGCTTGTACCTCTGCAGGTCTCATTAACTTCCACAGGCTGTAAGAGTGACGTCTTGTAGCATAAATTGCTAAAACCAGAACATATAGAGCCAGACTCTGAAATCAGTGGAATTATCCCAGATGTATGCTGGTATAATTAAGAGCAGAATTTGGCCCACAAACTGCTAAGCAATAAACAGTGGTTATTACTAAAGGCAAATTTAATTTTTCATCTAATTTCTGCAGGCCCTGGGGAAATCGTTAAACAACTGAGTCAGCTCTGGCACTTGTTAATCACATGGAATCAACATCCATGTGAATGGGTTAAATATTCTCAACTATGTTAGAGCTGAGCTCAGCACAGCTGTGGGGATGAGGGAGGCAAAGGCTGATCTTATGCCAGTGAAGATAATTAAATGTATGATCACTACTGGGGCAATTTCTGCCCTCAGTTACACCTGTGCAATCATCAGTGAGGTCAACTGGTTGCAGACTTTGATCTAATTTAGTGTGAATAATGAGGGCCAGATGCTCAGACCTCACTTAGGGTTCTGACTTTTTTATATAAAGAATGCATTGATTTACTTATCTATACAGGGTATGGTTGTTATAATACAAGATTTAGCCTGCCTTGGGACTGAATGGTTTCAAAATATTATAGCCTGTATGTCTGCAACATATGCCAATTTATTCTTGTCCCACGATACAGCATGATTTATAAAACAGAGGACCACTTAGCTGGTTATTAATCAGATGAGTTTGGTGGAATCAATGTAATCCCCAGTGGATATTTTTGACATGGAACCAACACTATTGCTAATACAATTGGCACTCCAATCAGGTTTAAACTGAGACAGCATGTGTGTTGGCAACTAGGATTGAATCTCATTGTGAACTTCTTCAAAAGAATATTTGTCTCATCAGTCTATAAACTAATGTTCATTTGTATTACTTAAATTATACAATTGGTCTTTTAATCTCTAGCTAAAGTACAACCTGCTTGCTAATCAGTGGTGCAGTAATACTGTGTCACATTCTTGGTACTGATAATTCCCAGACATGTAGATAATAAAGTGCCCTGTACCTACATCTGTCCTGATTTGTGCTTGCTAACTCTATAAGAATATAGAATATCAACAGAGCTGGCATGTTACATACGTACAATAAACCTTCTTTCTTGTCCACAGCTTTCTGAGGTTCCTATTTAGATAGTGTTTAACTGCCAGTAAGCAGAGAACAGAGGAAAGCTTTACCTGTTGTTGAAGTCAAGTTCTTTACTGACCTCTGCGTCCTTAGGATATGTCTAGCCTTGAGAGCTATTCATGCAAACAGACTAAATCATGTTTTTTTCTGTCCCATTAGTAGTGATAGGAGATTGACAATGGAGAAATGTGAGCTCCATGCCAAGCACATTATGTACAAATAACCACAGTGTAAAGATCATCTGCTCCTGCAGCTTGCTCATCACAGTGCAAAGAACAGCAATGCAAGTGAGTAGAAAAAGAACCTGGCAAAGCCAAGCAGAAGAGGAAAACATGATTGATTGCACTACTGCAACAATTTCACTGCACAGCAATTTCACTATGATGGTTTGGGAAAGTAGGAGTGGTCAGAGAATACCCAGTGCAAATAATGAATGATGGGACTCTCACCATGCTAGGCATATTGGCCCAGATCTACAAAAGTACTTGAAACCCAAGAGGAGGGGCAGGGCTAGGGCCTGGGTAGCCCATAGAGCTAGCTTTAACATTTATTCAGCAGTAATGCAAGGAACCTACAGGCCTGTATTCTGTAAGACATTGGCTTCAGCAGTTAGCACAAGGCTTGAGGCCTATGAACTTTGGCATAGATAAATGGCCCAACAGTCATCCCTGAGTTTTGGGGAACTGGGGATAGAGTGTTTAAGGGGGAAGTTTGTATGCAATGACGCCAGGCAACCACAGGAATATGAGCTAACACCAACTTTTGGATATTTTAGGATAGGAACAGCTGCAGGTATCTGACCACCAGAGTGCAATGGTAACCAACTGACATAATTATAATAAGTTGAGATCATTAATATACTAACCTATAGGATAAGGGCACCCCAACGTTAGTAGTGTGAGGAAATACAAATAAGGAAAATTCTCTCCTGTATATGCATTAGGCATCATGTCATCAGCAGAACATATTATAAAAGTTGTATCCCAGCTTGTGTGCTGGAGGAGAGAGAGTAGCCCTTGGGAGGTGCCAGGATGATGGCCGATGGTGAGGAAGGTGATGGTGATGAGGGAGATCATGGCTAACATCTCAGGTTGTTCTGCAAGAGATGGTGGGAGTACGTGGATGTTCAGACGTATGTTTTGTATTATCTCTATCTACCTTTCTGGGTTAGAGTGTTTGTAACTGCTAAATGTATTAATAAAACTATTACAGATACAGAAGGGTTCCTAAAGTGTGAGTGTTGTAATTGTGCACATTGGGGTTCCCACATGAACAGTCATTTTAATAATACTCAGCCTGATCTTGGTACCTGTCAAACCTCAGAGTGATGACAGGGAATTCTTAAGTAATCAATAGAATTAATACAAAATCCACAGCTTAGGCAACAAGCCACACCCCTCTCATTGGCATCTTCCACTGCCTAGCTCCTGGCCTAACATAGTGGCTTTTGTGGATCTCATTCTCAGATGCACATTCATTGTATAGGGCCCCTTGGTGCCTAACGTAGGTTCTGTGGATCCCATTGTTGTTCCAGTGATTTTTTTTTCTAGGTGCCTAAAATTTAGGTGTTGCAATGTGTAAGTCCCTGTGTGGCTCAGACCACTTTCTTTTGCAGTTTCAGTAGAGAAGCCAAGAGCAGGAATGGGCATGGATACTGTGACTTCCCTCCAACCCACAGTGGTCCAGTGATCCCTATGGAGCAAGGTAAAGGTGCAATTGTGGAGGGAGCAGTATTGCGTCACTTTCATATCACATATATCTTGTATACCAAGGAGCTGGAGACAGTGAACTATGTACTTAATTGAACCCACCATTTTCTGTAGATATCTGGTAGAGACCACAGTCCTGTTGTTATCCAAACAGGCTGCTTGTAGATTTGGCCAGTGTTCTTTTGGTGTTTTAGCCAACCCCCTCTATTAAGCAGCACTTCAACAGCATGACGCTAAACTCAGTGCATCACTTTTCAATGGACTCTGTTGCAGATATCGGCTTTTGCACTGATTTCCATGAAAAGACAGTTAGAGGGGCTACAGCACACTTTTCTCCTTGTAAGCAACAATCTTGTTTGTCTTTTTTTCCTTTAAACAAAAGCAGAGGACTCCAGAAATGGAGTGTGATGCATGCTATAAAATTAGGGCTGTCAATTAATAGCAGTTAACGCACACGATTAACTCAAAAAAATTTATCGCAATTAAAAAAATGAATCGTGATTAATCACACTTAGAACAATAGAATACCAATGGAAATGTATTAAATATTTTTGGATGTTTTTCTAAATTTTCAATATTGATTTCAATGACAGCACAGAATACAAAGTGTACAGTGCTCAGTTTATATTATTATTTTTGATTACAAATATATGCACTGTAAAAATGATAAACAAAATAAATAGTATTTTTCAATTCACCTCATACAAGTACGGTAGTGCAATCTCTTTATCATGAAAGTGCAATTTACAAATGCAGATTTATTTTGGTTATATAACTGCACTCAAAAACAAAACAGTGTAAAACTTTAGAGCCTACAAGTCCACTCAGTCCTACTACTTAGTCTGCTAATTGATAAGACAAACAAGTTTGTTTACATTGACGGGAGATACTGCTGCCTGCTTCTTATTTACAATGTCACCTGAAAGTGAGAACAGGCGTTTGCATGGCATTTTTGTAGCTCAGTGGTTTGAGCATTGGCCTGCTAAACCCAGGGTTGTGAGTTCAATCCTTGAGGGGGCCACTTAGGGATCTCGGGCAAAATTGGTCCTGCTAGTGAAGGCAGGGGGCTGGACTCGATGACCCTTCGGAGTCCCTTCCAGCTCTATGAGATAGGTATATCTCCATATATTATTATATTATATTATTATTATTATTACATGCCAGGTATGCTAAACATTTGTATGCCCCTTCATGCTTCGGCCACTATTCCAGAGGACATGCTTCCATGCTGATGATGCTCGTTTAAAAAAATAATGCGTCAATTACATTTGTGACTGTACTCCTTGGGGGAGGGGAGAATTGTATGTCTCCTGCTCTATTTTACCTGCATTCTGCATATATTTTATGTTATAGCAGTCTCAGATGATGACCCAGCACATGTTCGTTTTAAGAACACTTTCACAGCAGATTTGACAAAACGCAAAGACGGTACCAATGTGAGATTTCTAAAAATAGCTACAGCACTCGACCCAAGGTTTAAGAATCTGAAGTGCCATTGAAAATCGGAGAGGTGTGGAGCATGCTTTTAGAAGTCTTAAAAGAGCAACACTCTGATGTGGAAACTACAGATCCCAAACCACCAAAACAGAAAATCAACCTTCTGCTGGTGGCATCTGCCTCAGATGATGAAAATGAACATGTCAGTCCGCACTGCTTTGGATCGTTATCAAGCAGAATCCATCATCAGGATGGCTGCATGTCCTCTAGTTGAAGCACGAAGGGACATATGAATCTTTAGCGCATCTGGCATGTAAATATCTTGCAATGCCAGCTACAACAGTGCGCTGCGAACGCCTGTTCTCACTTTCATGTGACATTGTAAACAAGAAGCAGGCGGCATTATCTCCTGCAAATTGTCACCAACCTTGTTTGTCTGAGTGATTGGCTGACCAAGAAGTAGGACTGAAGTAGGCTCTAAAGTTTTACATTGCTTTATTTTTGAATGCAGTTTTTTTTGTACATTTGTAAGTTCAACTTTCATGATTAAGCGATTGCACTACAGTACTTAGTATTTTTCAATTCACCTAATACATTTCTTTTGTTTACCATTTTTACAGTGCAAATATTTGTAATAAAAAATAATAATATAAAGTGAGCATCTGTGTTGTAATTGAAATTAATATAGAATACCATTTATTTTAAATATTGTTGTTTAACAGCACGATTAATCACTTTAATCATGCGATTAATCACAATTAATTTTTTTAATCGCTTGAGAGCCCTATATAAAATTGCTGCTTCTTCCCTGTTCAACTGCAATGCATCTGTAGTGATCTTTACTTCTTTAAATACTTTACAAAAATAACCAGAAAGAGCTGTGTGCATTGAATATTAGTTAATAATGGTTATAAGGTTAATATGGTTATAATTGGTTAATGTTGGTTATAAACTATTGGTTTAAATATCTGCTGGGGAAGAAAGGATGGTTAGAGAAACCATGGTTATCCACATGTTTAGAGTGTTTGTTTTGCTTTGGCTAGTGGCAAGAGACATATTGTGGTACATCAACGAAGAAAATTCTCTGCCTGCTTTTGAATGTTTTTTTTTTTTCCAAATAAAAAGTTGTTAAAATACATAAAATGATTGACTTTAAAAGCAGATCATCTCCAGCTAGACAATTGAAAGGCAGCTTCCCAATCCTTTGGCTGGTCAGGATCTGGGTTGATCTTTGGAACAATTTACAATAGCCTTAGGGCTACTCTAAATTGTCTCAGCTGTTGATGGTTCTAAGGTTCCTTTTCAGGAGCTGGGGCAAGCTCAAGCACAGTGGTTACCTTGGCCCCTCTCCCTTTTCCCCAGCTACAGTTGCTACAGTGGGAAGGCCAAGCAAGGAGGAAGTAAGGAACAGCAAGGCTGGAGTCCACTAGCAAATCTCTGACAAAGGCCTACACCAGTGGCTTCATAGGAAGGTGTAATAATCGTGCAATATGCAGCTATGGGACAAAGTGCCCCCCACGAGTTCTCAGCCTGATCTGTGCACCTTGAAGTATGAAATTTAACATCACTTCCAAAATTTCTGTTGTCTTTAACGATAACTCTGGCTATTCTTGTTATGCATAGACATGTCCAATCTCTTTGTGCGTCTTGGCCTATTATTTCCTGTGACAATGAGTGCCACAGTTTAATTATTTCCTTTGATCAGTTTTTAATTTTCCACACTTTAATTTCATGGGCTGTGCCTTTGGTCTTGTGGTAGTCTTTGTTGTTCGTTATAGTCCCTTTGCCCTGCTGGAGTAGCACAGCAGGATCAAGGATCTGGCTCAATACATTTAAATAAATATTTAGCTTTATTATCAAGTCACCTTTTTATTCCCAGTCATGTTGAGCTTACAGTGCAAACCTGTCAAGTGTAGGTACACAGCCTTCAGGTAGTGCTGTTGGAGGCCACCAGCCCAGCCTAGTACCCAAAATAAATGTTAGGGTTTTTTTTCTCTTTTAATGGGTTTACTCACAATCCAGCCTAAGGTAACTGGCACATGCTGCAGGTAGCACAGTAGTGGTATACATGAAGCTGTACACAAGAGACTCCCCTCAGGAAAGGCATGTATTGAAATGCTCAATGCACCTGCTTTCCTCCAGCAATCATGAAAATGCCAGCTGGAAACCGGTATTGAAACTGATGACAGTACATTAAAAATGATGATTTGGGATGGGACCAAAACATTTATCATTGCTCATGAAGTTTAAAGAAGAAAAACTAAACACAAAATCATACACAGTGAAACCTAACAGGGCTTTAATTGCATGGAATAAAACCAAATATTCTACACTAAGCCTCTCTCTCAGATCCTCAGTCCAACGCTTCTTAAGGGCCCAGTCCTGCAAACATGTACTACAGGGCGTTCGATTTACTACCGTGACTAGTTCCAAAGAAGTTAAGGAGACCACAGGAAGCATTATATGTGGTAGTGTTTGCAGGTGTGGGAGCCCAAGTCAAGTAAGGGGCATGTACCACTACTGCCGGACCTCCTGTGCACAAGAGCTTTCGTCCAACCTTGCACATTGTGGGGTAAAGGAAAACAAACATGGCCCTAAGCAACTGTTAGGATTCCTACAATTCTAGGCATGACTGGGCCCTAAAATCAACCCTGTTTAACTCAGAGTAAGCAGAGAGTTGCTCTAAGGTGTGCCATCTAGAATGGGCAGTTGTGGGGGGGAAGGGGTGTTGTCCCCAGCCCCCAACTGTATACAGTGGTAGAGTGGCAGCCAGCGATGGGCCTGGCCCAGGGCTGGCAGAGTCCAGCACCCCTGGTGGGCGGCAGAGGGTGAAGCAGTGCTGCTAGGTGGTGGGCAGAGGGCGTAGGGTTTCCAGCTGTCCGGTTTTCAACCAGAACGCCCAGTCGAAAAGGGACCCTGGCGGCTCCACTGCTGACCGGGCTGTTAAAAGTCTGGTCGGTGGAGCCGGGGGAGGGGAGGGGCTCTGTACGGCTCCCGGAAGTGGGGGCCAGGTCCCTGCGGCCCCTAGATTCATGGGCAGCCAGGGAGGCTCTGCGCACTGCCCCTCCCCGAGGGCCGGGTCAGCAGGTCTCATTGGCTGGGAACCGCGACCAATGGGAGCTGTGGTAAGCACTGCTGGGACCCTGAACCCCCTCCCGTACCCCAACTTGGAGTCCCCTCCCACACCCAAACTCATGCTTGGCGCCCGCACCCCCCCAACCCCTTGCCCCAGTCCCCTCCTGCACCCCAAACCCTTCATCCCTGGCCCCACTCCAGCCAGACCATCACCCCCCACCCTGGAGCCCCTTCCCACACTCTGAAACCCACATTGATGGCCCCCTCCCACCCTCCTCAGCCCCAGCCAGAGCCCTGCCCTGCACCTCACACCCCTCATCCCCACTCTGACCCCCTCCCACACCCCAACCCTCTGCCCCAATGCCGAGCCCCCTCCGACACACCAAACCCCTCAGGCCCAGCCCGGAGCCCCCTCCTGCACCCGTCATTGTTGGCCCCCCCCGGCGCTCGCACCCCGTCCTGCACCCCAAGCCCCTCATACCCGTTTCCACTGCGAGCCCACACCCCTAGCCCCCTCCCCAATCCCTTTCCTCAGCCCTGAGCCCCCTCCCACACTCCGAATCCTTTGGCCCCAGCCCGGACCCCCTCCTGCACTCCAAATCCCTCATCCCCAGCCAGAGCCCACAATGAGCAAAGGTGGGGATGAGGAATGGCGTGCTTGGGCCCCAAGCCTCGAGGCAGGGCCTTGGGAACGGGGGGGGAGGGGGGCATAGGGACAGAGCAAGGGTGTTCAGTTTTCTGCTATTAGAAATTTGGCAACCCCATCTTGCTGGCCCTGGTCCCTATTGAGGCAAGGGGCTGTGCCGCGGTGCCCCTGTCAGGACATGTGGCGTCCTGACAGGTGGGAGGGGCACTATTTAACTGTATACATTGAGGGGGGACACAATGTAAAGGGGTGGCTGCCCTCCAAACAGCTTGAATCACCTCTTGCCCCCAGAATGCAGGAGCCCCTCCCTGTAGTGCCCAACTATTGCTCTTACCTCCCTCCCTGTGCTCGCCTGGCCTCAAAGGTCACTTGACTGGCTTGGCTCTGGCCAGCTGCTGCACAGGGAGGGGGGGCTGGGTGGTTTCCAGACGTGGCTTCCAAGGTCCCCATCCCCCGCCGCCCCTCTGGGCTATGGCCTCCTGCACATTGGCCAACCCATGTCCCTTGTTAAATTCGCCCCCAGGTCCCTGTGCACGACTCAAACAAACATGAGGGCAGGCATGTAGCCCCACGGGCCAGCGGTGATCCCAGCCCTGCACGCATTGGACAGGACCAGAATCCCCCCCCCTCCCCCACGCACAGCTCCATTGGCCTGGCTGGAGCCCCCCCCGCAATACAGAAGTCAAATTATGCCTATGCCATCTTTTAGAGCAGTGTCCTAGGGACCAATCAGTTGGCCAAGGATTCCTGAAGACCTCACTGTGAACGCTGGCCCTACGTCTCTGATTGGTGGCTTGCCCCAACTCACCATCTGAAGACTGCTGGAGGGAGCATTGGCTGCCTGCTTATGGCAGCTAGAGTAGCCCTGTGCTCTAGTAAAGAGTTCTTTTGGAGAAAGAACACCAGTCAATGGTGCCATGAAACCAAACAACCATGTGTGACTGAAATAATCCAACTCTCAGTTAACTGCAGACAAAACGTCTCTTCCCAGAATGGGCATAGTTGGCGTTTAAAAGTTTGTTGTGGGCTGAAACTTTTGACGGGGGGTGGGGTGGCATGATCTTGTGGGTTGAACCCAGGGCTTGCAGTTAGCAACCTTTGAGTTGTAGGCCCAGTTTGACAACAGACTGAGTCATTTAATCCCCATGCCTCACTTTCCCCATTTGTAAAGCTGTGATATTATAACCCATCTCACAGAGGTGTGTCATAGATTAATTAGATCTTGTTTCTGCTCTAGTAGAGCAGTGTAAGCAGGGCTGGCGCAACCCATTAGGTGACTTAGGCGGTCGCCTAGGGCGTTGTTATTTTGGGGGCGCCGGCGCCCCGTCCGTCCGTTCAATTTTGGGGGTGGGACCTTCTGCCGCCGCTGTTGGGGGCGGCATTTCGGGGGCGGGACCTTCCGCCGCCTAGGGCGCTGGAAGAGCTGGCGCCGCTACTGAGTATAAGTAGTATGTGCTTTGTTTTACACAATCATTTTACCTCTATTTAAAACATTCTCAATTAAGTTCCTATATACCCCTGCGGCCACAGACCTTTATGGCTAGGCTGTGTCAACTGCCTGCAGCTCATTGTGAAGCGTGCTTTAACTCCACTGCAGCCAGTGGGAACACCATGAAGCATTCAGAAAGTCTCCTGCTGCAGTGGAAGTGTGTACACTGCTATACTCATTCTCAGAGTGTAGCATACAACCTCCAGTATGGCTGGCCATGGTACCGCCTACTTCCCAACCCCACTGGGAACCAGGGTCCAGACCAGGGGTCTCAAACTCAAATGACCACGAGGGCCACATGAGGACCAGTGCATTGACCCGAGGGCCGCATCACTGACACGCCCCTCGCTGCCTCTGGCCCCGCCCCCACCCCACCCCTTCCATTAGGCCCCGCCCCTGCCCCACCTCTTCCCACCCCTTCCCCGCCCCATTCAAACCCCTTCCCGAAGTCCCCACCCAACGCTGCCCCCAGGGGGTGCAGGAGGTGTGCAGGGTGCAACGGGGGCTCAGGACAGGGAGTTGGTGTGTGGGGTGCAAGAGGGTGAGGGGTGCGGCAGGGGGTCGGGGTGCAGGGTGCAGCAGGGGGCTCGGGGCAGGGGGTTGGGGTGCGGGATGTGGCAGGGGGCAGGGGTTGGGGTGCGGGATATGGCAGGGGGCTCGGGGCAGGGGGTTGGGGTGCGGGATGTGGCAGGGGGCTCGGGGCAGGGGGTTCGGGTGCGGGAGGGGTGTGGGGTGCAGCAGGGGGCTCAGGAAAGGGGTTGGGGTGCGGGACGGGTGCGGGGTGCGGCAGGGGGCTCAGGCAAGGAGTTGGGGTGCAGGAGGGGTTCAGGGAGCGAGCTCCAGCCCGGCACCGCTTACCTAGAGCGGCTCCGGGGTGGCAGCAGCGCGCACCGGGGCCAGGGCAGGCTCCTTGCCTGCCCTGTCCCCCCGCGCTGCTCCCTTCCAGGAAGCAGCTGGAACCCTGTTCCTGCAGCCCCTGGGGGAGTGGGAGGGGCTCCGGGTTGCAGCCATGTGCTGCTCTTGCCACTCCTCCAGGTACCTCCCACAAAGCTCCCATTGGCCGCGGTTCCCTGTTCCCGGCCAATGGGAGCTGTGGGGGGCGGTGCCTGGAAGGAGGAGTCCTCTGCCTTCTTCCCCCTCCCCCCGCCGGAAGGGTCTGTGCTGCCAGCTGCTTCGGCTGCTCTCTGAAAGCAGCGCGGGGCTCGCAGCACCACAGAGGGGAATCCCGCGGGTAGGCAGAGGGGAGGGGAGGGATGCGGGAGGGGAGGGGAGCTCGGCGGGCCGCATGCAAGAGCCCCGCGTGTTTGAGACCCCTGGTCCAGACAGACCCCATAGGTAGGTGCCTAACGTCTATTGATTTCTGCTGCTGCAGTGATATGATCCTCCATAGCCTAATTCACATTCCTACCCTGCTATTTTTGAAACAAAACACTCTGCCACATGCTTTGCTAATAAAGAAGTGCACTAACTATAGCTGCATGCATACATACCTATGCGAAATGAATGTCATCACTGTCCCTGAGTTTGCAGATTCATGAATAATCTTATGTTTGTAACAGGCACCCAGGTCATCAGTGAAAAGTGTCCTTGGAATAGGCAGAAAAGGTCAGGCAGTTAAAGCAGTAAAATCAGCTTTTCTTACCCTGGAAATCAAGACCCTGACATTCAAAGGCTTCACGTGTATAGCACATTTCATGACTCTGAATATAAAACTAGTCATTCTAGCACACAGGACACGCCTTTCATAAATGGAATGTGCCAACTAAGCCGCACAGCTTTCATTTTTAAAAATCAACATTTAATGTTTTGGGGGTAACGAATATTACACAAATATAAATGTACACAAAGCAGGGACATAAGAACCGGAGAGGTAGTTTGTTTTTATTTACCTTCCACTTTACACTTGGTGTCACAGATGTATGCAAAACATGTACACAAGCAAATCCACAGCTTACAACGACTGCAAAAGGGCTGAATTCATGCTTTCTCTACTCCTGATCCTGCACCACTGGGAGTTTTGCCATTTACCTCTCTGGACACTAGCTCAGATTTTATTGTAGCAGTCTTACCTGCTAAAGGCCACACACAGTGTGACAGGAGGGCATGGGACACTTCTCTCCATGCACAAGCAGGCTATTTCTCTCATGCCCAGGAGATAGGTTCCACTGTGTTGAAAAGCAACAGCACCGTCTTCTAGATAGGTGGGGTGCAGTCACCAATACATGCTAACCAAACTGCACACACTAAGCAGCAAACAAGTGCATGTTATTGCACATTCCCCAGGCTCACCTGGATGAATACTGCACCTGCATTGCTGTGGGAGAGGATGCACTGCTCAGTGCAACCATCTGAGTCAGAATTTAGCTTCTGTAGCTGATTGGTAACTATAGAGGTAAGACAATTTGGCTGCACTGGGCATATACACAAGCAATCAAATCGCTGTAAGTTTCTCTTTGGAAAAATCTCTCTTAGCCACCATTCTCCAGAACATGCGCAAAACATTTGCTACTGTAGGAAACAATTATGGGGTATTAGGCCAAAATCCAATGTGCTAATCAGCTCCAAAACAACTTTTAATAATACATAAGCATATGACTAAAATGGCTCTCAGAAAAATAAAGCACAAAATGGCTCTCCCCAGTAAGCATTTGTATAAAGCCAGGTGTTTTGCTTTATAGTTATAATTGACTTTAACACCACTATGTGGCAAATGATATATATGAAAACGAATGTATAATTAAAACACAGTGCTGTGGGGTTTTGGTTTTAATAGAGATGTACAGACTGCCTGCATATTTTTTGAAGGAAAATGAAGGAAACATTGAGGAATCAGATAGCTACTAAAAGCTAGGTTCACGAACTTATGCTGTCACTTCAGACTATAATATGATGCCCAAACTCTGAGAAGTCAAAATTCAGTCTTTAGTGTTTGTTTGAGATGGATCTGAGCCACAGTCTCCACATCCAAATCTAACTCCTTATTGAGCTTTCAGGGACAGGGCTTTGGTTTGACCTAACACTGAGATGGGACAGCTGTGAAGTCTGGATGTGATCTGAAGCTTGGGGTGCTTGGGCCCTGGAGTATTGCTTTAGGCCCCTGCTAAGTATTGGTGGATTGAATAGATGCCATTCACTGATATTTAATTCCATAGTCACTCTGCTATGTTAGAAAGAGGCAGAGGTGCATTTGCAGTACAAATTCTAAACAACTCGCTCGGTTTCTCACATCCTGACATCAGGAGTGTGAAAATAACCTGTTTCTGTAATCCTGAGTTGTTGGGGGGTGGGGGTGGGGATGGGGAGGAGAGAAGGAGGAGAGGAAACTAACAGACAAAATATGTTGCTGATTAGCAGAATATATCTTTTAAACCTCCCTTTTCCAAATTGAAACCTGAACAAAGGAAATTCATTTCTGTGAAGGATAGTACCCAAGCAATCTGACAGTACTTTGCTGTTATACACCATTGTGTGTCCCATATTCTGGACTCTATTGCGAGTCTGCAGTACAAATGGGGAGGGTATTTTATCATGCAAGAAGGATGCCCTTCAGCCCTGTCTCTTAAGGGTGCATGAGAGGAAGGATCTTCTTGTGGGCTAGGTTCTAGGAGATCTGGGTTCAATTTCCAGCTCTGCCACAGACTTTCTGTGTGATGCTGGGCAAGCCACTGAGGTGGAAGGCTCCTGTGGAGAAAATGACCCCCTTCCCCCTCCTCGGTCCCCGTCAGTCAGGGCCTACCCTGTATCAGCTAAAAGCAAAGCCTAAACCATCCTACCCTGCCCCAGAGAGGGGGGGCGGGCGGGGTGAGGCCAGGAAAAAGAGGAACTGGAATATTTGTAACAGCGTCCAGGAGTATATACACCCAGGGAGCAGAGGGTGGCACTGGAGTCCTTCAGGATATGCAAAGACTCACCTGTCTTCTGGTTAAACAGAAGTGTCATCGAAGGGCAGATCCTCCACGGTTTCTGAACCTCCCTGGGAAACCCTGGAGCATGAACCCATGATTCCCTGCACATTGCAATGGCTGTAGCCATCACCTCTGAAGATGTCTCAGCTGCATCTACCACTGATGGAAGGCTGGTCCTGGCAACAATCTTGCCTTCTTCTATAAAAGCCTGAAAATGAGCTCTGTCCTGCTGCGACAACTTGTCAGCAAAGTCCACAGATTCTGAATAGTTCAGGAAATCATACTTAGCCATCAGTGCTTGGTGGTTGGCTGTCCTGAACTGAAGGCTAGAAAAAGAAAAGACCTTCCTTTCCAATAAGTCAAGATGTTTGCCTTCCTTATCAATCAGAGTAGATCATGGGTGTTGTTGCCTAGATTTCTCCATGGGCCACTAAAGGGTTTGGGGCAGCATGAGAGAACAGACATTCCACCCCTTTGCTGGGACATCAAATGCACAGTCAACTTGTGGAACTCCTTACCTGAGGAGGTTGTGAAGGCTAGGACTATAACAATGTTTAAAAGGGGACTGGATACATTCATGGTGGCAAAGTCCATAAATGGCTATTAGCCAGGATGGGTAAGAATGGTGTCCCTAGCCTCTGTTCGTCAGAGGATGGAGATGGATGGCAGGAGAGAGATCACTTGATCATTGCCTGTTAGGTTCACGCCCTCTGGGGCACCTGGCATTGGCCACTGTCGGTAGACAGATACTGGGCTAGATGGACCTTTGGTCTGACCCGGTACGGCTTTTCTTATGTTCTTATGACATGGTAATGTTTCTCTGCCCTCTTAGGAGTAGGGGCACAAGTAACTGGGGAATGCCAGACCACTCTAGCTGACTCCAGTATGGCTTTGTTAACAGGGAGCGCTATTTGACTGGAACCAGAGGATAGCAGGATGTCCAGGAGCTTATGCTGAGGATCCTGAACTTCCTTAAGAGGAATCTGCAGCTCCTCTGCAATTCTGCAAAGAAGTTCTTGGAACTGCTTATAGTGATCAGAATGATGGAGACATCGGAGCCACCACATCATCTAGGGATGAAGAGGACAATCTTGTTGGTTCCAGTGGAACTGCTGGGTCCGGCATGTGTTCCTCCTCCTCCTCAACTGGATTAGGAGGCAGCTCTGGTTGCCATCTCAGACAGGTGGATGAGCTGGCTCCCTAGCACATGGACCGACATGGAGGGATGGTATGGGTCACCTGGCTCCGAATAAGGCCAATAAAATGAATTAGATGAAGGTGGCAGAGGTCCCCATGGCATGGGGTACTAACAGCTGTGAAGCAGATGATGAGGTGGAGGTTGATCCCAAGCTGGTCCAGGCCTCCTGTCTGGGAAGGCATGTTTTGGAGGAGGAATTAATGGTTCATTGGGTAGTTCAGAATCTTTCGAGGAAGAGAAAGCCGTAGTCAGTCCACCTCGGTCAGAGGTGAGCTAGTGCACATGTGCAGACCAACGAATTCTGCTTTCAAAATTCTCCTGCTCCGGGTGCTTGGAACACATGTACCCACAGTGGAATACACACAGGGATCAGCACTCGAAGACAAATACACAGTATTGATCAAGCCTTTGCTGAGAATGCTTTAAAGGGAACTGGCGATGCAATCTGTTCCATGCCTTTCATGGTATGTATCGATGCAATCCATGATGAAGCTTGCAAAGAATTGGTGTTACTAGTGTGGTATTTAATGGAGAGGAAGAAATGGTAGTGGAGAGATTTCTAGATTTAAATAAGTGTAATATAGGTATCGATGTATCCGTATTTGAGAAGATAAATGAATGCTTTCGAGAACATTCCATTCCATGGGAGAATCTAATAGAATTCTCCAGTGATAATGCCTCTGTAATGAAGGGACTTAATCACTCTGTTCTTACAGGACTAAAAGGAAAGCAACCCAAGGTCTATAATGTTGGGTGTCCATACCATCTCATTCACATTGTGGCTAACAAAGCTGCAAAGATGTTAGCAGTAGATGTTAAAGATACAGTAACTAGAGTATATGGTCACTTCTCAAGAAGCTCTAAAAGAAAAGAAATACTGAAAGAATTTGATGATTTTGCAGTGTAGAAAGCAGAAAATTTTTGAACCATGTGCTAAATCGAGGGCTAAGTTTGCAGCACTGTTTAACCAGACTACTTCAGCAATATCTAGCTTTGAAGGCATATTTCCCCCCAAAGGTAATAAAGATCCTGGTGTAAAATCTCAAACTAATCTTTGAAAATCTACAAACTGAACTGTATTACCTGTTTTTGCATAATGTTTTGCCTGTGTTTGATAGCTTGTATGACATGCTGCAAAGCGAAGCCCCCCTCGCCCACTGCTTGCATGACAGCATTATGCAGCTGTTCCAAAAGATCTTTGGAAGATACATAAAGCCATCCTGTCTCAAAGAAACAAAAGAATTGTCAAAGGTAGATTTCTTAAATCCAGAAAACCAAGTGGAGGATAACAAATTGTTTGTTGGATTTTGTGCCTCACCATTCCTGAAGTCTGAAGAAATGCAATGCAGTGCTCATTGTGACACTATCAGTAAAAGTTTTTACTCTGATGTGAAGTGAATGAATGCGAAGCTATGAAAGCTCTTCTGGAAAAGCTCTCAGGGAAGGAAGACATTTTACAGTTTTTGTGTTAGATTTCAGGAAGAGAAGCAGACATGAGTTTTCTATTCTAGTGAAGACACTGACAACCTTTCCAGTAATTCCCACAGAAGAAATGGACAGCCTCAACAATGAATTTGTTACCTCCCAGTTAACAAAGAAGTTTTAATTTGAAACAGAATCAATGCTAGTGATGTCTTTTTGCGACAAGATGAGTGAACTAAAAAGTCCAGTGTCAGGGACACCAGTTTCCACTGCTTTCCAAAGCTATCCGAGTTTTGTCTCATAGCAATGCTGGATGTGAAAGGATTTTCAGCATATGTGCAAAAATTTGCACCCATCAGAGAAGTGAAATCAAAACTAGGACACTAAGGGGTGTACTTGCCACCAAAATGAATTTGTTTTGCAAACAGTACTGTTACCAGCTCTATCCGAGCAAGGAGAGGCTGAAGAAAGCAAGAGTGATATGTTCACAGTACTTCAACAAGATAATTAATAAGGTAAATACATGTTTCTATGGTACTATTTAGCAAAGTAATATAAGGGAACTTTTATAGTGTGTCTATTCAGATAGGCTTTATTAGCAAATTAAATACCACCACAAATCTCCCTGAAATTATTTTGGAAATGTTTGTCAGTATGGATATCTGAGACAGAAGGCAGAACTGAACCAGGGTCTCCCATGTTCTGGGTGACTACCAGTGTTGGTGGGAGGGGGCTTATTCTCTGTTTTTCTTGAGAAAGGGATGACCTGGCTTAGGCAATGAATTCCAGGAAAGGCTTCATGGCTGTGAATCCCAAGTGGAGAGAGATGCCTCCCTTAGGCCGGGAGTTAGGCACCTACCACCTACTGAAGAGCGGGGTTTAGGACACACCCCTCTCCTTGGCATTTCCTACTGGCTATTTTAGGCAGCTCCCAGCTCAATCTGCTGCCTTTTGTGAATCCTATCTTTAGGCAACTCATTCTCCCCTTGTTGTATAGGGAGCCCAGGTGCCTAACTCAGGGCTGTGAATTCCACTTGGTGGCAAAGTGCCTAAAAGTTAGGCTTTGCAATGCTGAGCCTAGTCCCCCATGTGAATCTCATGCTGAATCTTTCAGTGCCTAATGGGGCCAAAAACACTTCCTTTGGCTGTACAGACTGTAAGCTCTTCAGGACAGGTAGAGTCTTCTACTAAGTATGTGCAAAGCACCCTTTGCAACAGGGGTCTGATCTCTGGACGTTAGGTAGTATTGTAATACTACTGCTGATAAGGAGGGGTATGAGTCCATTTCTTCTCCTATAGCTGTATGGACTCTTTAGAGCTAACTGGAATAAAAAAACTTACTCGTGGGTGTGAAATTAAGCAGGAGTGGCTCTGAACGTACACAAAGAGCAGATCTGTTGAGTAAGAAGATGCTATTTTTGAATAGTCACTTTCCAGAGTAGAATTGCTTGTTAACATCACTGCAGATTCTAAAGCTTTTGTTGGGTTTTTTTGGGGTGGGGTAAAGAAAACGAGTCATTATATATAAAATGGATTTATATCTCTGAAAATAGATATAAAATTCGCAGAAAGCTGCTGTCCATTACAAACCCTTAATGGGTGATATGTGAAAGGCTTTTCTTGATGCCTCAACTGAAGAGACTGATTTCTGAGAAGGGAAGGCCTATTTGTGGTGTATTGGTATCTAACCAGTTTCAGACTAGTACAGCAGGTTGTAATACCACTTACAATGACAGCAGAATAAAGATATACTGCAAGATATATTGTTTTCAACAAAGCATACCTTTGAAAAATATATTCAGTCTTTCAAAGGTTACATTAGCGAAGGTTTAAAATGTACGCTTGGTGTTGGAAATCCAATACATTTGTATTTTTTAAAACAAAGATGAACCGTCCGAGGCGTTGCTAATTATTAAACCAGAAGAAAGTTTAATTGTCATTTTGGACTATCTTCCTCAGGAGTCGGAGTCTTGACATTACCACATCCCAGTCTGCATAAGCACCTTCAAGGTGACGGGATATTTCTGTTCCTGATTGGTAGCTCCGGCGACCATGCAGTAAACGCCAGTTGTCAAATGTTACTATGTCTCCTATGAAGAGATTAAACAATGTACTTCACAACTTTGTCGTGTTTTCCATCATTTCAAATATATAACACATTGCAGTGATTTAAATGCATTTGTCTGAGTGTCTCTTAAAACCCACAGCCCCAAAACACCTGTTCCCCACAACTGAGAAATGTAAACATTCCTAGAAAGCACAACATTCCATCACTTACATCTGTCTGTGCCTGGGGTAACTGAGCACCTCATAATCATTAATATACTGATGCTCACAACATCCCAGTGGCATTGAGCAGTGCTATTATCACCATGTTATGGATGGGAACGGAGACACAGAGGGACTAAGTGACTTTCCCACAGTCACCCAGGAAGTCTATGCCTGGGAAGTGAATTCAGATATCTCAAGTCTCAGGCTAGAGCCCTAGCCACTGTATCTCCTGCGAACTGCAACTCCCTCCCACATCACTGGGGTTATAGAGGCTGCAGGAGTACCACAACCCTATGGCTGGAATAACAACTTTGCATGGATCCAACCAGCACAGAGAAAGGGGTCTGACATGAAATAAAATGACCTCACCAATGGTGGCAATGCAGCACAGCCACTACTCCCCCCACCCCACTCCTCTCTGCCGCCTGAATGGGGGGGGGGGGAGGGAATGTACAGGGTATCCAATTCATCATTGTAGGGGATAACCACAGCGCAGAATGGAGCTAGGAGGCTCTCACTCCTCAGTCAGGGACCACTCACATTTGGCCAAGTTCTCAGCCTTTGAAAAACTGCAGTTTGCACCTCAGATGCCAACTTTCACACGGTAAATAAGCACCCCAACTTTCACAATAAGCCAAAAATCAAGCTAATCCCATATCAAAACAAGGCCAAAACAAGCTAATCCCTAAAACCCCAACACTGTATGTGACTAGATCCCCCCAACGTGCAGTCTGGGTCTGTGGTGGGCCCGCTGTGCATCCCTGACTCTCTCCACCTCTGGCCCCTGCTTGCAGGGAGCCGATCAAAAAAAAAAGAAGCAACAAGCTACAACAAGCAACAAGTTACAAGCCAAAAACTAGCCAACAAGCAACTCACAAGCCAATTAGCCCAATTTCTGCGTTTTTTTCATGGGTTTGGCATGTCTGGTTTGCACATGCTCAGAAGCAGCTTCTTAAGAGTCTGGGAGCTAAATTCTTCAAAGGTTCTGCTGGCACTGAACACACATACTCAAGAGCCTCACAGCTCCCATGTGTGACTGCACTGCACATATGCTGTCCCCACAAAACAACTCAGCATGCTCCATCTCTGGGTGTTGGGGCTAAGCAGGACTTTCCCGGTAATTGTGGCTCTGGGCTGCTGTGGTGCCAGGCACCAGAACTGAGAGCAACGGACTGTCTGTCCTGTAGACTCAATGCTCTTGCTGAAGGTGCCCGACAGTGAGGAGGAGGAAGTAGCCTGATTAGAAGGCAGAGGTGAGGAATGGTGTGTGTGTGTGTGTTTGGGTGTGGGGGGACATGAAGAGAGGGGAATGAAAGAGCCAGAGGGTGGGGAGAAGCAGACAGGGAAGCAATAGCCGACAGGAGCTGGGGGAAGGGGCTGGAGAAGGTGAGACAGACGTGGTGGGGGACAGGGGAAAAGGGTCAATAAGCACTTAGAGCATACCAACCTCGGGTTTTTACACTGCTGCCCACCATTGTAACGTCTGAGCACCTTCCATGCAAAATCCCCTGCAGAATGTGGAACTGAACCCAGGAGTCCTGAGACTCTACATTCCTCTTCTGTCAGCAAATATGTACGAAACCTACTTGCAAAGTGTGTCTTATCTCCCTCTATGCCCAATCCAGGTACTCTGCCTGCTGCTCCTATCAATAACTCTGTTAGCTCAAGTGGCAGAGGTCTGAGAGGATCTAAAGTTTTGAAACCTGCTTCATGACCCGGGCGGGTGTCAATATGATGCTACACGATGGAATTTCTGTGTTTTCAGATTTTTTACATGAGGAAACGACATCCAAAACCACTACATTAAAAGAACATTATTAAGGTTGCAAAGTTGAGCACTCAAAAGTTAGGAAATGTCAGAATTAAGTTTGCCCATACAGCCTTCATCCATCCCCCTTGTGTGTATGGCTTTTGATACAGTGTACATACTATTTTTTTTCCAAAGGACCCCTGCCTCATTCAGTACTTTGGGAATTAATCAGGTTTATATAGTGAAGGAGGGGGTTATCTCTAGGACTCCTGCCGCACGGTGGAAGGTCTGTAGTGAATAAGGCAGGAAACTGGAGGAAGAGAAACAAGACTGTCTGGCTGATCCCATAGGTGTGGTGGGGGAGAAGGAACTAGATGGGAAATGCTAGACAAAGGATTAGGAAACTGTTAAAAAGAGCAGACTGGGGAAGAAAGGTAGGGTCTGCAGTGAAAGAGACTGTAACCAGTTTCCTAGACACTGGGGAACCAGGCAGGGCGATGCGAGGGGGGGGTGCATGAGAGATTGTGCAGAGGAGGAGGAACTGTGAAGGACTGCATGGAGGATGAGAAAGAGGGACCACGAGGGATCATGCAGAGGAAGTGGAAGGGCCACGAGGGATCCGCGGCAAAAGAGGAAGAACGACGAGGTATCACATGCAGTGGGAGGAAGATCCGGGACCGTGTGGATCATGCGGAGCAGGAAGAGGGACCACACGGGACCATGCCGAGGAGGAGGGGGAGGAAGGACAACAAGGGATTGTGCAGAGAAAGGACCACAAAAGATCATGAGGATGATGCTCAGGGGCCAACAAGGTATCACTGGCGGAAGAGGGACCACAAAGGTTTGCTCAGAGAACCAGGAGGAGGAAGCAGCATGAAGGATCATGCAAGGATGAAGAACTGTTGGTAAGAGAACAAATGCAGGTGCCTTAAACAATGGGTGATGAGTAAAGAACAACTAGGTTGAGGAAAGAGATGGCTGCACAGATGAAAGTCGCCCACAGCAACCTCCCAGGAGATGTGTGAATTTTTAATAAGGCTCTGTCCTAGCCCCTGTTACAGCCAGCACAGGGGAGGGGCTAATAAATTTCCCATGTGTCCAAGGCTGTCTCCAGCCTTGGGAGCTACCTTGGGAAAGTGGCTGAAATAGATAGCACTCACGGCTCCCCCCTCAGTTATGGCTCCACATATGATGATCTGGACATACACATACACAAAGCCAGAGGCTCTGTGCAGGTGATGAGCATGGGGGCTAGCAAGTAAAATCCACCCACAACCCAGAGGCAAGATGCAGGTCTGCGGTGCATCCCCCCCGGCAGCTATTACTACAGCCTATGGGCTGGAAGAGTGTGTGCTCCAGCACCTCCACCCTGCTTGTGTGGGCAACAGTGCCACTGGAGACACATAATAATGGATCCCCTGGTCCATCTACATCGCTGCCATCTGCAGCACACAGGACAGCAGATGCCCTCATGTGTAGCCCTGCTGCACAAACCTACTGCGACACATTAGCATGGCACGTCTTTGCACAAGCACCGTGCACCATGGTAATTTTCAGCCAACATGCTCAAAACAGCCCATATTTTCTGTGTGTAATATACCTAACTACATTAAAAGAACATTAAGGTTACAAAGTCATGTGTTTAAAAGTTAAGAAATGCCAGAATGTAGCTAACCCTTGCAGCCTTAATTCAGTCCTCTTGTGTGTATGGATTACGATACAGGTTACGTCTACTTGGAACTAGGGGTGTGATTCTCGGCTCACGTAGCCATACTCACTAGCTCTCATTGCACTAGTGTGCTAAAAATAGTAGAGTAACCATGGTAGCAAAGACTGAAGCAAGCGGCAGGAACAGGTTAGTCACCTTGAGTACAAACCTGACTGGAACCCCCTGGTGGCTAGTCTGTGCCACTGCTTGCTGCTGCCCATTCTGCCACAGCTACACTACTATTTTTAGTGTGCTGGCTTGGTGAGAGCTAGTGCAAGTAAGTGTATGGGAACTGGGATTCACACTCTCAGCTCCAAGTGTAGACACAGCCACAGTCCTCAATTAAGTGATCACATACTACTTTTTACCACAAGACCCCTGCCTCATACAGTGCACGGAAGGAACGTGCTCACTTAATGGGCAGCTATTCAATGGTTTGTGTTATCCTCATCATTCAGCCTGGGCCCCATGAATTATTTACTGCACACTATTTAAACCCGGCTTCAAATACAGAGTAATTAATTTCCTCCTATGGTTTCTATGATGCTCTCACCATACTATCTGAATGCTTCATACCTAGTAGTGAATGTGTCTTCACAACACCCCTGTAAGGTAGTGCAGTGCTATTACCCCCATTCTACAAATGGGGAACTGAGGCACAGAGAACTTAAGGGTAAAACTGTCTAAAGTGTCCACTGATTTTGGATGCCCAACTTGATACACCTCAGACCTAATTTTCCAGAAAACTTAGCATTTTTATAGCACTTTACATGTTCAAAACACAGCTCCAATTGATTTCAGCTGCGGTCATGAGTGCTCTGGACTTCTCCAAATCTGGCCCCAAGTGTTTCATGTTGGGAACTCAGAGAGAACCAAGATTCCCTTTTCGTACCAGAACTGTACTAACATTTTCAAATGTTTAGGATTTTGTTCTTAGGCAAAAGCATGAAAAAAATCTTCCAATTACTATAAGTAGAGGCAACTTATTCACTGACCTGGTTTCATCTTGTAGGTAAACGTATGTTCCGGGCTGTTCAATAGATCAACAAACTCCTTCAGAGCTGCATAAAATGGCTGCACTTTTTCAGCCGGTATGTCAAAAACAGTGTCTCTTGTTGCATTATTATAATTGATACGAACCACCTGGCCTCTGTAATCTACACTGAGAGAAAGAGAGAGAGAGAGAAATGTATTATCATGCCACTCAACCTTTTAGCATATTTTTGTTTTGGTAAGGATGGGTTCACTTTCCCCTTTCAGTTGCTGGCTGTTACAGCACAGTTCAACAATGAAGTGCCGTGCTATGACAAAGTATTGTACATTATTGCATATCAGACTCCTGCTTTCAAGTTTATCAGTGGGTCAGGGTTTAGTAAGATTAATAATCAAAGGGACTTGAGCTCCTAAATATTTTGGCATTTTTGAAAATCCCACCATTATTCTGTCTATATAAAAAAATCAAAACACACACACACACACATAATATATATATATATATATATATATATATAAAATATGTGTGTGTGTTTTGATTAATAGATTTTTACAGCCAGAAGGGACCATTATGACATCTAACCTGACCTTGTCATGTAACAAGATTAAAAGAAGATGATAATACAGCAAGACAGCCTCTATGTAACATAAGAGTTTTTTCTATCTAGGAGCTTCATAACACGGCAGCACCCCAGCATTGGTGCACATTTCATACAGAATTTAGATAGAAGACCAACTGAAGGCTATCAAGAGAAGATTAGTATGGTTGCTTTGAGTTCCTGGAGGGTGGAAAGAATGAGTAGGGAAAGTTGAGACAATGATAAATTCAATAATAAAAATAATAAAGAATAACTGACACATTATAGTACAACATAATTCAGTTGATAAGACATAATAATTAAAGACAAAATTGAAACACTGTTTTCCCACAAGGTGGCAGGCATAGACCCTCTAACACCTTTCTGCAAGAGAAACAATGAAAGATGCAAATAGAACTTTTTCATTCAAGCAAATTGCTGCTGTGCAACTAGTACTTAATTTGTAATGAAAGAGTTTCTGGGGCTCAAACAATTTTTTTACATTCATAACTAATGCAGCAAGCTCAGAGGTGCCAGGGCTATGAACTGCCAAGCCTAGAGGTGCTGGGGCTCAGCCCTGGCACAAATTAAGCACTGTGTGCAACCCTGTAATTCCTGGTGAACCAGCAATATGGTATGAGCTACTACTGGGATTCTGTTAGATATAATCACACCCTTGACTATTACTCACTCTATAATCCTCTGTTTAGACTGCATAGTGAAATCACAGTAGTCGACCCCAACATCCGTGAAGTCTACAAGGGTGGAGGAGAGGATCTGAAAGGCTTTAGGATTTTGCTCCTTCAGCTTGTTGGATACATGAAATCCATCTACAACTTCACTTTCACCTCCAGTAGCTGCTTGTTTTATACAATGAAGAAACTGAATCTGTAACAAATTAACACCTCATTACAGGAAGAAACAGCCTGGATATTTAATAATTCATTGTCATCAGTTCGCTCATCTGGCCTGTCATTTAAAAAATATCCTAAAAGACTAAAGGACCCGTATCCCCATTGTATTACCCCTGTTTCATACCACTCTGAGTCTACTGTCACAATGGGGTAAAACTTAAGTACAAGGTGGTGAATTAGGCCTAAATCACAAAGCTCTGGTTCCATAATTTTCTTCCGGCCTGAGTCAGGTTGGTACAACTGGTGATTATTGCCATATAATTTTAAAACACACTGTGGTCATTACAGCCTCTCTAAATATAGGGAATGATTTTCCACTTGCAGAAATGACATCATTAGATGTGAAAAATGTGCTCACCAAGGATGTCAGTATGTGTCACAGGCTCATTGAGGACAGCAGGTCTAAGATATCTACAGCAATAATGGACCCTCAGGAAACATACACGTCTGTTTATGTTGTGTTCAGAGTTCTCAAAAAACTGGACAAGATGGAGCTGAAGGGCCAAATTCTGCTCACAGTTGCACGAATGTTAATCTGGGATAACTCTAGTGGGCCCAGTGTTGCTCCTACTGATGTTAATGGCAAACTTCCAGTGACATCAAGGAGAGCAGCATCAGGTCCACTTACTGCAGTTTACATCAGTGTAACTAAACACAGAATTGGACCATCATTTACATGAATGCAACTTTCACTGAAGTCATTGAGGACTGCACCCATGTAATGGAACTGAGTTAGATCTGAAGAAAATGGGAAGTAAGACAGAGAAGTGAGGGGAAGGAATAGATTCAGGAATTGTTAGCTGCCCCTGTAGTATGGGGTGATGTAATATGGCAGTGATTATAGGGAGAAATAGGGGTAACTGTTGAGGCAGAAGAAGAATCAAAGAACATAACTGCAAATGAAATGAAGTTTAGATTCTAAATACAACCTGTCCTAGATAAGGGATGGTGTATGGCTGCACTGGCCCAGGCACAAATGTGGTTCAGGGACTCACAATTCGTTCCCTGTTCCTTCTGTGCGCTGGAGAGGGAGTACATTACTTCATCTTTTTCACAGAAGAGCTTGCTCCCACTCCATATCCCAGACCAGCTATTCTGGACAGAAAGGTCCAGAATAGCTGGTAGAGAGGTCCAGAATTGCTGGTAGAGGTGCGCAGGAGACAGGATACCCATTTGCTTACAGTGGGGAATACTAGGAAAGCAGCTTCTTCTCTCACCACCATGGCGAGAATTGCAATCTGTGCATGAGCGAACAGGGGCATACATGGCCAGGGAAGGACTGTGACAGTCTAGCCCATAGTGATAATGGCCCTATGACAAAACTCCAAGGGATGCAAAATGAGATATTAGCTTTCCAGTCTAGAGAGATGGAAACTCCAACCAAAACTAGTACTCATCTTTAACAGGATATCATGTGAACGAGATCAAACCTTTGGAAAAATCCTCAGATATTTTTATAGGTGACCTCTAAAAATTAATCATCATCCATTTAGGGCCATACTTTCTGTTTTAGATATGTCTTGTTAAAGTACCCAGATACTGTATAATAATTAGGAAATTAGCACAATCATGCATTGTGAGCCTAGATGGCAAATATGTTTCTAATGTGCTTAAAAACAATTTTTATTTTAAACTAGGGTTTTAGAATTGAACAGGTTGTGCTTTTTTTTTTTTTTAAATGTTTTATGGCAGTACGTGATTTTGTGGTTTTGGCACAGATAAGATAGTGAGCTAAGGCACATCTGTTTCCTATTAATGAACTACCACTCTATTTCTATTCCACATTAACCAACAGCATCTAAATGAATTTTCAGCAGGTAGCACATAAATGTGAAAAATTTGGCACCTCTTCAGAAATAGATCATGCTGGCCTGTTCATTTCATCACAAAATGATTACTTCAAGCCTTGGGGGGGATGGAAGGATTGCAAGTATGAAATTTGAAGGTACAAATGTTTGCTGTAGTATCTTTGTTAGTTATACATTCTTTGTGGTACTCTCTGTCAGGTCTGTTGTGAATTATGTGAATCATGTTGTGCTGTCATGGTGACTCAGAGTTCCACAGGTTAACTGGGTAAAAATGTTTTTCCTGTTATTAGTTTAAAGTTGTTGCCATCCAGTTTCACAGGATGTCCCCTTGTTCTTGTATTTTGCTTAAGTAAACAGAAGTGTCGATTTACCTTCTCTCACTCATAAGTTTTATATCTTGATCATCTCTCCTATTTGTCTCCTCTCTGAATTAAACACACCTAGAATAAAATTTTCAAAGCTGCCTAAGGTATGCCCAGTTCCCATTAGTTTTAATCTTTTCAATCTCTCCTCATGTGGAAGTATCCTCAGGCCTCTAATAGTTTTATCTGAACTTCTGTTTTTCTTATATTATTTTTCAGATAAGGTGGTCAGAAATGGACACAGCATTCAAAGTGAGGAACCCTACTGAATTGGATAATGGCACTGTAATATATTCAATATCATTTTTGTGCAACATACTGCATCCTAATATGCAGTTTGCTCTTTTTGACTTGCACATTACACAGAGGTTTTCACTTAGCTGTCTACGGTGGCTCCCTGATCTTTTTACTAGGTAGTTACAGTTAATTTAGTCCCCCGTAGTATGAGTATTTCAAATGTTTCCTTCCAATGTGCACTACCTTCCATTTGTCAAAAGTGAATTTCATTTTCCATCCCTGCTGCCCAGTCAGGTGGTTTTGTTAGGCCACTCTGGAGTACCTCACATTCTTCCCTAATCTTGATTTACTTAAATCATGTTGTATCTTCTTACTGTTCACTGTCTTTTCTAGATCATTAATGAATATTTTACACAACATTAGCACTATTATAGCTCGATGGCTCACCTTTTGCCACATGGAAAACTGACTATTTATCCCTGCTCTTTTCTGTCTCAGCCAACTTCTAATCCATGACACAGAACTTTACCTTCACCCCATGACTAGTTAATTTCCTTAATAGCTTCTTGTAAGGGACTTTGTCAAAGTTTTATGAAAGTCCAAATAAATTATATCTACCAGTTCTCCTTCATCTACTAGTTTGTTGACTCAAAGAATTCCAGCAGACTGGAGCAGCAATTTTTCCCATTATAAACATTTGATGCTGAAAGAAAATTAATGATTTACAATGCATGGAAGTAAACATCACTGCTATTGATTTTACTTGATCCTCCCTGTTCCATCTCATTCAGTACAATTTAGGAACAAGTTTTCCTTAAATATTATTTTAAATTGTTTTCAACTTCTAGAGAAAGTGATGAGGTGACTTGATCTCAGTCCATAAATACCACAGAGAATGTATCCGGTACGAGGGAACCTTTTCATTTAGCAGACAACTGCATAAATAAAGCCAATGGCTGGAAGCGGCAATTAAATTCAAATTGGATATAAGATGCAATTTTTAATTTCAGTGAGGGTGATTAAGCGTCAGAGCAGCTAACTAAAGGAAGTGGTGAATTCCCCATCACTTGGAGTATTTAAATCAAGACCAGATGTCTTTCTAAAAAGATATCCTCTAGTTCAGCTACAAGTTATTGGGTTTGATAGTGTTCACTCATATAGCAGGAAAGAATAATTCGCTCCATTGTAGGAATTACTGGTGTAATTCTATGGCCTGTTATATGGGAATTCAGACTAGATCATAATTCTTCCTATGGATTGATGAACTTTAAAAAAAAGGAAATTTTACATATATATAAGTTTTGCTCAGCAGACACATTACCTGTCGCTTTTTCAAACTATAGGAACAATGAGATTTCCCCCCTTGCTTTGTGGAAAGGTCAGTAGGTTCCCCTTACCCCAGGTGGATGCTGCAGAACAGGGTAATCAGTGTGAAAACTTAGCTTCCCAGATGTGTAAGCCACATTATTAGCATCCATTTTGTCTTCCACTTGCCAAGTAGGGCTTCACAATGAAAGAAAAAAAAAGAGGAAACATGTTAAAGCCATCTGCCATTTAAGCCAGCAAAGTACAATGAAACTAAGAAATCTCAATACAAAAGAGCTATTAACAATTGCTGAATATAGAATCATTGTTATAATGAGAAGGGAACAATGAGAGTCACCAGTGCCCCTCACAGCACTGAACTGGCCATTTCAGCAACTGTGCAACAGAAGCATTTACTTCAAAAATGATGCTAGTGTGTGTGGAGTAGGCCAGACAAGTTGCCCCCAGTGCTATACCTCTGAGGGTATTGCCTTTGCTTTTCTAGTAAAAGCTCTGAGGACTGTATTGTGCCAGCATTCAGCGGAAGGACAGGACAGAACCTCAGCTGGTGTAAATCAGCGTAGCACCTACTGGCAGTAGCGGCGCCAGCTCTTCCGGCGCCCTAGGCGGCGGAAGGTCCCGCCCCCGAAATGCCGCCCCCAACAGCGGCGGCGGAAGGTCCCACCCCCAAATTTGAATGGGCGGCCGCAGCGCCGGCGCCCCTAAAATAGCTGTGCCCTAGGCGACCGCCTAGGTCGCCTAATAGGTTGCGCCGGCCCTGCCTACTGGGGTTGCACAGGTGTNCTAGTAAAAGCTCTGAGGACTGTATTGTGCCAGCATTCAGCGGAAGGACAGGACAGAACCTCAGCTGGTGTAAATCAGCGTAGCACCTACTGGCAGTAGCGGCGCCAGCTCTTCCGGCGCCCTAGGCGGCGGAAGGTCCCGCCCCCGAAATGCCGCCCCCAACAGCGGCGGCGGAAGGTCCCACCCCCAAATTTGAATGGGCGGCCGCAGCGCCGGCGCCCCTAAAATAGCTGTGCCCTAGGCGACCGCCTAGGTCGCCTAATAGGTTGCGCCGGCCCTGCCTACTGGGGTTGCACAGGTGCAAGGGAGGACAGCATTTTTGGCCCATGTTTTGTTCAATTTTGCCATTTCCATTCCCCAAGTTGGTCCGTGTTACAAAGAAAAAGTGGAAGCACTGTAAGTTGCATTTCTTTTTCAATGAATTTTAAGCCTTTAAATGACAGGGAAAATGTCAAATATAGAGTACCCTTTACAACATGGCTTTTCCCATATTCCCTTAAAAGAAAAATCTCTGGATGAAAGACGTCAAGATATAATTTCTTGCCTTTCCCTTCGTACTTTTTGAGAGCTAGTCCCATTATTTTTCCTCTACATTTTTAATAAATTTCAAGATGGATGAACTAAAATCAGCATGAGTCTTGCTGACAACAGCAACAAATTATATATTGTAAGGTGGTTGAGTACAAAGACATGCAGACATCACATTGCAATGCAGTCAAAATATGTTTCAAATGACACACCATGCAGCAAAGTCTAAGACTAAAAACCACATGTTCTGGTTTGCACAAAGTTCATACAATTGAATACAGTTCATGGCAAACGTGTAATATAGATCCAGACATTTGTCTGGGAAGTGTAAGTCAACATATGCAGTCCATGTAATCACTGAAGAAGACATGATTTAAAAAGAAAAATATGAAAACTCATTTCCCCTTGTGAATTACTGCAGACTAAATATACAAAACACAAGCCATTTGAAATATAGAGATAATGCTTATTTTTTATAAAATGCCCAGGTTAAACTTGAAAACACAGTTCAAAATGATTTATATATTGTATACAAAAACTTTTGCTTTGGGACAAGGATTTTTAAGTATAGGTATGCCAAAAACTGCTAAAGGCAGATTTATAAAATTGCTGGGGGAAAAAACCAGAATAATATTAACAAATGTGTTCAACTCTCATGGGGAAATTCATTTAATTATATGGTATAGTAAGTATTCATCACATGTGACTTCAGTTCTAAAATATGAAGACCTCAACCACATTTGCACAGTTACTAATTTTAAGGCCAAAAAAAAAATGTGTTATGTCATCCTTGTCATTAGTGTTGAGGGTAGTTTTGTCGTGGTAGGCTCCAGAGCAATTTAATGGCTCCAAAGCACTTTAATCTACTGCAATGCTCTTGCTTCTGAGAAAATATATACCTCTGGTGAAATAAAAATACATTATAGAATTACTGTGACATTTTACAAAAAGGCACGTTCATTCTGTTAAACAAGGTAGTGCTATGGGAGTTAATCCACTGGAACATTCCTTCCATGTAAGGAGATTCTATCAAAGATCAAGTTACTAATTTACAGCCACATATTGATTAAATGCAAAAAGCTACATTAATGCACTGTCCAGCTTGAAAATGTAATGCACAGAAGTTAGGAAATTCAGACCTTAACATTGCTAAAGAGGTAGAACTCAGTCACAGGGAGAGTTGCTATCTGAGGAGAGTGCTAGTGCAAGAGGTAAAGGAGGAAAATGTGGGTAATCCCAGAGGACTCTGATCCCTCAACAGAGAACAAAATGGGCTGGGAATGGTCTATGGATCAGTAACAAAGGTCAGATTCCAACTTCAGTTGCACAGCCTGCATGGCAGAAAATCAAGCACTGTACAACAATCGTGTGTGTTACATAGCAATACATACAGCCCACCTGAGATGAGAAGCTAGCCTGTTAGCTGTGACTGGGAATCATTGGTACTGAAATCTGCAACCATACTGAAACTCAGGCCACAATAATTAAAAGGTTCTGGAATCCAAGCCCAGTTTAGTGAAAATATAACATGTTTTTGTATCTGAAATGGGAAAACTCAGCATGAGGCAGGGGTTCTCTGGCCATTGAAAAGCATAATAAAATATATATTTAAAAATATTTGACTTAGAGGAAAATAACAGTGAGTTTCTGGCTTTATAAGAGGTACTAGAGAGACTACGGGCTTGTCTAAATGGTGGCAAACCACACAAAGAGGCATCATTTGTGAAGTGCTCTAATGTGTTGCGCTGTAATTCCCTATGTTGGCACACTCTGAAAAGTACCTACTTCGCATTGGTGTAGTTCCATTTCAGCTACACCAGGAATCTCTTATGTATCTATTTGTCCAAGCTTTTTCAACTGACTGAAGCAGGAAACCCCAATTCTTAGCCAATCATCTTCTGCGTTACAGCTGCAGTATCTGGGGAGTGCAATTTGTCTGATCCACTCATCCAGAATATCAGTGACTGAATGGAAACCCTGTATAGTATAGCAACATACATAGAACTTGGAGGGAGCAGCACAGGTTGAAAAAAAAAGAACAGTTTGGAAGATGCACCAGGAAGCCAGTCTGTGCGCCCGTGGCTGGCATGCAGACCGCGGCATCTCTGTAAATAGTTATCCTAATAGTCAGTTTAGTTTTAGAAACAGGGAGTCCTCTCAAGTTATTACCCAGCACGCAGTAGATAAAACATACAGTAACCCTAAATACTTTGGTAAGGACACCTTTAAAAATGATTGATGATAAATAAAAATAAATGTACGTGGTTTCTGTGCTCCGAAAGGACATCTGGGCAAGATTAAAGAGTTGTGCTTCTTTCTTCATTTGTGGGAGCTGCATTTACTGTTGTTCTGTTATTGGGAGAATCTGCAGACTGGTTGGGATATTTATTTAGCAAGGTTGCCAATCTGAAATATATAGTTTTGTTTCTAATGTTTGTTAGACCTTTGGATTTGAGTGCCATTAAAATAACAAGGAATTATTAGGAATTATTATTTTATTATAATTTTTTTAAAAACCTTCAACATTGCACATAAGCACTAATTGAACTTCTTTGTTAGGGTCTAAGAAATTGATTGTAAAGTCTTTCGCTAAGTCTTTTGCTATGAACTGCATGTTCAATAGGTTCTTACTAAAAAATGTGCAGTTGGGTTGCATATGGAAATGCCAACACCAGACGCTGAAATTTCCTAATAATTCATGTCTCAAAGTGAAATGCATTAAAACTGGGGGGAAAGATGTTAAATGTAGCCAAAAAAATCGTCAGGGGAGAAATGAGTAAGTGTAACTGAATATTATGTCCCCCTCTATTTTATGATCTTTTAAATGAATTCCAACTACAAATGACATCAAAACAATGAGACTTCCCCCTAAAAACACTTTTGAAAATGTTGTAGCTTTGACATATTAATGCATATAAAAATCTGAAAACAGGCTAAAATTGTTACAAAAATCTTGAAAAAGACTTTAATGTGCTACATTATATAGCCTAACAAACATAATAGCTACATAAAAGACAGTTACCTTTTCTGTAACTGGTGTCCTTTGAGATGTGTTGCTCATGTTTATTCCACAATAGGTGTGCGTGCTCGCCATGTGCACCGGTGCCGGAAGTTTTCCCCCTAGCAGTACCCGTAGGGGAGCGTCGCAGCGACCCCTGGAGTGGTGCCTCCATGGCGCGGTATAAGGGGCGCTGCGCACTCCCCCCCACCCTCAGTTCCTTCTTGCCAGACAACTCTGACAGAGAGGAAAGAGGGCGGGATGTGGAATAGACATGAGCAACACATCTCGAAGAACACCAGTTACCGAAAAGGTAACTGTCTTTTCTTCTTTGAGTGATTGCTCATGTGTATTCCACAATAGGTGATTCCAAGCTATGTCCATTGGAGGTGGGTAGGGGTTCACAAATTCTCGGGATGGAGTACAGTCCTGCCGAACCCGGTGTCATCCCTGGTTTGGGAGACGATCGCATAGTGCGACGTGAACGTGTGAACTGAAGACCACATGGCAGCCCTACAAATGTCCTGGATGGGGGTGTGGGCCAAAAAGACAGCCGCCGAGGCTTGCGCCCGAGTCGAGTGTGCCTTCACAATTGGTGGCAGAGTGATTCCCGCCAGTTGGAGAGCCGCTGAGTGAAGATAGGCCCACCTTTCATGCGCTTGGCCGAGGCGATGAACAGTTGCAAGGACTTTCTGAACGGCTTAGTCGGCTACAGGTAGAAAGCCAGAGCCCATCTCACATCCAGCGTATGGAGACGGCACTCCTCACTGGACGCGTGGGGTTTGGGGCAGAGGACCGGTAGAAAAATGTCCTGACCCATGTGATAGGCGGAGACCACCGTCGGGAGGAATGAAGGGTGTGGGCGGAGCTGGACCTTATCCTTATGAAACTATGTGTACAGGGGCTCGGAGGTCAGGGCCCTAAGCTCCGAGACCCACCTGGCCGACGTGATCGCAACCAGGAAGGCCACCTTCCACGAGAGGTGGGACCAGGAGCACGTGGCTAGCGGCTCAAATGGGGGCTCCATGAGACGGGCCAACACCAGGTTTAGGTCCCACTGCGGGACTGGGGTCCTAACATACGGGAAGAGACAATCCAACCCCTTAAGGAATTGGCCAGTCATAACATGGGAGAATACCATTTGGCCCTGCACTGGCGGATGGAAGGCCGATATGGCCGCCAGGTGCACCTTGACTGACGAGGGCACCAGGTCCTGGGCTTTAAGGTGGAGGAGGTAGTCCAGAATAAGCTGGATTGGGGCGGCCACTGGGGAAATGCCCCGCTTGTCCGCCCATCTGGAAAACCGAGACCACTTTGCCAAGTAGGCTCAGCGCATGGAGGGGCGCCTGCTTTCTAGGAGGACACGTTGAACCCCTTCTGAGCATGTCCTTTCCTCCCTACCTAACCATTGAGCAGCCACGCTGTGAGGTGGAGTGCCGCTAGGTTGGGGTGGAGGTGGCGGCCCTGGTCCTGGGAGAGCAGGTCCAGGCGGGACTGCAACGGCCATGGCGGGGCAACCGCCAGGCCCGTGAGGGTCCCGTACCAATGCTGCCTGGGCCATGCCGGGGCAATCAGAAGGACCCGGGCCTTGTCCGTCTTTATCTTTTCCAGGACCGTGCCGATCAGCGGGAACGGGGGAAAGGCATAGAGAAACTGGCCTGACCAGGACAGGAGGAAGGCATCGGAGATAGCGCCCCATCCCAGCGCCTCCCTCCCCTCCTCGGAGCAGAACTGGGGACAGCAACGGTTCTGCCGAGTTGTGAACAGGTCCACCTGGGGAATTCCCCACACTCGGAAAAGTCTGTGCACCACCTCTGGGTGGAGAGACCACTCGTGCTGAGAGGGGAAGTCCCTCTCAAGCGATCTGCCCGCGCGTTCCGGGTGCCCAGCAGATGGAAGGCCTGTAGGCAGATGTCATGGGCTATGCAAAAATCCCACAGCCTGAGGGCTTCGCAGTGAGGGCAGAGGATCGGGCCCTGCCTTGCCTGTTGATGTAGAACATCGAGGTCGTGTTGTCCATGAGGACCCTGACCACCCGGCCCTCCAGGTGTGAGCGGAAGGCTATGCACGCCAGCCATACCACCCTGAGCTCCTTGACGTTTATGTGGAGGGTCAGATCCCGAGCCGACCACAGACCTAGGGTCTGAACGTTCCCCACATGGGCCCCGCATCCCAGGTCCGACGCATCGGACACCAGTTCCAGCGACGGGGCCCTGCCCCTGAATGGGACCCCTTGGAGCATGTTTCTCGGGTAGGACCACCACTGTAGGGAGGCGATCACTGGTTCGGCTACCGTGAGGACTTTGCCCATCCTGTCCCTGGCCTGAGAGAACTGCGAGGCCAACCAGAGCTGGAGGGGCCTCATCCTGAGTCTGGCGTGATGGACCACATACGTGCACGCTGACATATGACCCAAGAGCTGGAGGCACGCTCTGGCTGTTGTCACCGGAAACCTCGTGACCGGGTCGATGAGCCCCTTCAGGGTCTCGAACCTGTCCGGTGGGAGGGAGGCTCTGGCCAACGAGGCGTCCAGGACCGCCCCGATAAACTCTGTGCGTTGAACTGGGATTAATGTGGACTTGGTGTTGTTTACCAACAGGCCCAAAGTGGTGCACGTGGACAGAAGGAGCACCACGTGATCCCGCACCTGCGACCGGGAGCTGCCCTTGACCAACCAGTCGTCCAGATAGGGGAAGATCTGGATCCCCCGGTGCCTGAGGTAGGCCGCTACCACTGACCTACATTTTGTGAATACCCTGGGGGCAGTGGACAGGCCAAATGGGAGGACCGTAAATTGGTAGTGTTCCTGCCCCATGACAAAACGGAGGAAACGTCTGTGCCCCTCGAATATATGAATGTGGAAGTACGCGTCCTGCAGATCGAGGGCGGTGTACCAGTCCCCGGGATCCAGGGAGGGGATGATGGAGGCCAGGGAGACCATGCGGAACTTGAGCTTCACCATGTACTGGTTCAGGCCTCGCAGGTCCAAGATGGGCCTGAGCCCTCCTTTGGCCTTCGGGATAAGGAAATAGCAGGAGTAGTACCCCTTGCCTTTGAACTCCCCGGGTACCGCTTCCACCAGTCCTAGGCCCAGGAGCCGCCCCACCTCCTGCTCGAGCAGAGCCTCGTGCGGGGGGTCCCCCAGGAGGGACAGGGCTGGGGGGTGGTTGGGCGGGGAGGAAGTAAACTGGAGGGCGTAGCCCTGGGAGATGGTGTTGAGGACCCATCGGTCCAAGGTCAGCCGCGACCACTCTGGGAGGAAAGCACACAACTGATTGGAGAAGGGAAGTTTTATTGAGGGTGGATCCCTGATGAGAACTGGCAGGGCGCCCCCCGGTGTCCCGTCAAAACTGCATTTTCCCCATCTGCTTGCTGTTGGAGGACCCAGGTTGGGGGGCAGGCCAAGACTGCCTCTGTGGGCGCCTCTTATAGTTCTGCGACTTCTTATAATCGGCCTCATATTTCGGGTGGGTGGCCTGAGCGGGAGTCTGCTGCGGCTTGAACTTAGGTTTAGCCGGAGCCGGAACATAGACCCAGAGACTGGAGAGTCGTGCAGGAGTCTTTCAAGCCATGCAGTTTTGTATCCGTTTGTTCTGCAAACAGAGCTTTGCCGTCAAACAGGAGGTCCTGCAGGGAGGTCTGCGCCTCGCTGGACAGCCCAGAGAGCAGGAGCCACGACGCCGTTCTGATGGACACCGCAGAGGCTATGGATTGCACGGCCGTGTCCGCCGCATCCGAGGCTGCCTGCAGGATTGCCCTGGCAGTCGCTGTACCCTCCTCCACCAGCGCTTTGAACTCCTTCCTGTCGCGCTCCTGGAGGGAGTCCTCGAACTTGGGCAGGGAGCCCCACACCGGCCCAGGAGGGCCTGGTGGTTCGTCACCCGTAACTGGAAGCTGGAGGATTAATAAATTTTCCTTCCAAAAGAGTCCAGCCTCCGTGAATCTTTATTTTTCGGGGTAGGGGCTGGCTGGCCCTGCCGCTCCCTGTGGTTGACCGACTCGACCACCAGGGAGTTAGGAGCAGGGTGGGTGTATAAGTAATCATGTCCCTTGGCGGGTACAAAATACTGTACTTGCATTCTGCTCTCTTAGAGATGGGGGCCAATGAGGCCGGTGTTTGCCACAGGGCATTTAAAATTTTTGGAGAGGCAAGGCCACCCTGCCCGGTGCCGAGGAGGACAGCACATTAAACAGGGAGACCGAGGGCTCCTCCATCTCCTCTGCTTGGAGGTGGAGGCTTGATGCCACCCTTTTTAAGAGTTCTGGTGGGCGTTGAGGGCAATCCATGTGGACTTTGCCCTGAACGGTCGCTGGGCGGCGAACGGCGTCGGGAACATTCCCTCGACCCCTTCATGGAGAGGCAAGGCCACCTTGCCCGGTGCCGAGGAGGACAGCACATTAAACAGGGAGACCGAGGGCTCCTCCATCTCTTCTGCTTGGAGGTGGAGGCTTGATGTCACCCTTTTTAAGAGCTCTTGGTGGGCCCTAAAGTCCTCCTGCGGGACGGAGGGAGCAGGGGCCGTAATCGCCTCATCCAGGGATGGCGAGGAGGCCGGCGCGGTACTTTGAGTGTCCACCGGCACCGGGCATGGTGCTGAGGATATACGTCCCACCGACTCCTTCCTTGGAGGTCTGGAGAGGGAGGCCGATGGTCCTTCTGAGGCTCCGGCCACCAAGCCAGCCCCAACCGGGGGCTGCGTCGGGGGCCATGGTGCCTACTGGTACCATTGGGTTGGCCATGGGGCCCAGTGCCACTGCACCTGCTGCGGCACCGGCGGAGCCAGTTGTTCGGCTTGGCTGGCCTGGCCCATTGATGGACGACAACGAAGGGAGGCCGGGCTGACATATGACCTGCCACTGTCCCTGGACCGGGAGGAACGGTGCCGGGAGCAATGCCGATTACTGGACCGCGATCCCGATGTAGAGAACCGGTACTGTTGGTAACAGCTGCTCTGCGATCGGCTCCGACGGGCGGACCTGTGATGGTGCGATGCCGGCGATTGACGCCCAGGGCTGCGGTACCGTGGCGGGGTCCTAGAGCGGGACACCAAACGGGAACGACGTCGATGTCTGTGCCTTGACCAGATGCGATAACCCCTCCGAGATGAGTACCTTTGGCGACATCTGCCTTGGTCCCGTCGGTGTTCGCTGCTCGAGGCGGAGCGGTGCTGAGAGTCTCGGTCGGACGGAACCCAACCAGACAGCCGGTGGGCTTTGCCCTGAACTTTGCCCTGAACTTTGCCCTGAACTTTGCCCTGAACGGTCGCTGGGCGGCGAATGGCATCGGGAACGTTCCCTCGACTGAGACCGGTACCGAGCCACGGGCGACTGCAGAGATCCCAGCGGCGGCTTGCCTCTGGAGCGTGGGGCCGACATCGGTGGTGCTCCTGGTATCGGCATAGACATAACATCCCAGGCTGCCTGCAGGGCCTCCGGCATGGAGGACATCCGGACATCTGGGGAGGCCTGCTTCGAATCGGCCGGGCTACTCTGCTCAACTTGAGTCGGAGACCTAGAGGCCAGTGGGGATCGAGGACTGCTTGACATGGGTCTAGCCTCTGTCCCGGGTTTACTCCAGTGCCGCGGCGAAGAAGGCCTCTTTCTAGCCTTCTTGGCGTGCCCCGTGGACGGGGAGCGGTGCCCACTGGCTGATGGCGCCGAAGGGTTGCCGTGCACCGACACCACGGTGCCGACTCGGAGTGGTGCGCCGGAGCCGGGGTCAGCGCCGACTCCATCAGAATAGCCAGGAGCCTAATGTCCCTTTCTCTTTTGGTCCGAGGCTTAAACAACTTGCAAATCTTGCAGCAATCGCTGAGATGGGTTTCCCCCAAACAGCACAGAGAGTCTGCGTGTGGATCACTCAATGGCATAGATCGCCTACAAGTGTCACACAATTTAAACCCTGGGGCGCGGGGCATGCCCCGGCCTGGGCGCTCTAGCTAAACTAAACTAACTAACTACAGGTACCATACACTGAACGAACAAGCAGTTTTAGGGAAGAGCTACAGCAAAGCTGGAGCAGAGCAGTTCTGAAGCACCTTCACTGGCGGCAAGAAGGAACTGAGGGTGGGGGAAGCGCGCAGCGCCCCTTATACTGTGCTATGAAGGCGCCACTCCAGGGGTCGCTGGGGTGCTCCCCTACAGGTACTGCTGGGGAAAAACTTCCGGCACTGGTGCACGTGGTGAACACGTACACCTATTGTGGAATACACATGAGCAATCACTTGAAGAAGAACTGTATTCATATGCATTAACCTATTTCCTTAAATATTTACTATACATTTACTTCATACAAACCCGTATTAAAACACTTAAAGCTATTTTTCAGATTTTACAAATGACGATAATTTCTTAAAACCCTAAAGTAATTTAGGGTGAATTTCGCCTCTGTGCAGAGGGCCAGTGCAAGACCTATGCATATATTCATAGATTCCAAGGCCAGTAGGGATCATTGTGATTATCTAAGTCTGACCTTCTGTATAACACAGGCCATAAAACTTCCGCAAAGTAACTCCTTATGAACTAGAGAAGATCTTTTAGGAAACCATCCAATCTTGATTTAAAAATTGCCAGTGATGGACAATCCGCCAGGACCCTGGGTAAATTGTTCCAATGGTTAATTATGCTCACTGTTAAAAGAATTACACCTTATTTCCAGTCTGAATTTGTCTAGCTTCAACCTCCATATATTGGATCATGTTATACCTTTCTCTGCTAGATTGAAGAGCCCATTAACAAATATTTGTTCCCATGTAGGTACTTATAGACCAGTGGTGGGCAACCTGCGGCCCATGGGCAGAACGTGGCCCGTCAGGGTAAGCCGCTGGCGGGCTGAGAGACAGTTTGTTTACATTGACCGTCCGCAGGCACGGCCGCCCACAGCTCCCAGTGGCCACGGTTTGCCGTTCCCGGCCAATGGGAGCTGCAGGAAGCGGTCGTGCCTGCGGACGATCAATGTAAACAAACTGTCTTGCGGCCTGCCAGCGGATTACCCTGACGGGCCACATGCGGTCCGCAGGCAGGTTGCGCACCACTGTTATAGACTGTGATCAAGTCATCCCTTAACCTTCTCTTTGTTAAGCTAAATAGATTGAGCTTCTTTGGTCTATCACTACAAGGCATGTTTTCTAATCCTTTAATCATTCTGGTAGCTCTTCTCTGAACCCTCATTTATCAACCTTTTTGAACTGTGGATACCAGAATTGGACAGTATTCCAGCAGCAGTTACACCAGTGCCAAATACAAAGCTTATGTGCCTCTTAAGTCTCACTTAAATATTAAGTTGAGGGTTTTAGTGGGATTTAAGTGGTGCATAAGCTTTGTGCTGGCACTTCTCTGCGCAGGGTGGATTTCACCCATGATTTATGACAAAATCCATTAGCAAAACCTCTTTTGTAAAGATCTAACTAGTTACACCCTCAAAATTACTGGACATTCAGTTAGGGATGAAACCACTAATAGCTAACTATAACTACAACTTGAGGGCAGCTGAATGACACTCAAGAAGATGGTGTCACCTTGAATATAATATGTGGTGTGGGTGAGAGCGAGAGAGTGCAGCTACTCGAGCATCAGAAGAATGTATTCATATAGGGCTAAATGTTCAAAACACAGTGGCTCCACTATGTCTGCAAACTATGAACATGTGTGCAGAAAATGGTAACCATTACCTGACCCAAAGCCAAGTGAAATCAACAGGTCTTTCTAATGATGTCAGTGTGGTTTGCATCAGACTTCATGTATGCAGGTAACTACCTCTTTGTGTGCACATTCTTTGCAGGTGCAATTAAACTGTAAAGCTTTGGAAATATATTCCTTATTTTCACAATAGTAACATTTAGTACGTATTAACATTTTTCATTTTCAGAGCACTGGACAATATTAACAAATGAGTTCTCACATCTCTGTGAGATAGTTAACTACTCTATTATTATCTCTGATTTAGAGATGGGAAAACAGAGATTTAGAGAGGATGAGTACACTTGCCCAAGGCTCAGCCCAAAGGGTTTCTGGCTCTGAACTCTAAACTAAGACAATTAGGCCATGTTCAGGGAGAGGGTTCAGAGAAGAGCCATGAGAATGATTAATGGATTGGGAAACTTGGCTTATAGTGATAGTCTAAAGAAGCTCAATCTATTTATCTTAACAAGCTGTCTGTAGTGTATATTATTAGTTTCTATGCTTGCAAGTTTGGCAATCTGTTTAAAAAAAGAATGTCTGCTCAACAGATTTTTTCCCCACAAGTGCTCACAGCTGTATTAGTGTATATACCCTTCTATGCATATCTTCCCTTTTATAATAAGCTGCTCTCCTTTGGCACTAGAGAGTAAAGTAATATTTCTCAGTGCCATTCTGTAAACAGGCTGTTGATTCCATCGTGTTACTGATTTGTTTTTATTTGCACCCAAAGGCCAAATAGTCTGAAAAGCTAGTCTCCTGAATTAAAATTTGCCTTTCACACCTAGAACACTCATGAGATTTCACTCTGAGATGCTAAGTTCTACACCAACTTTACATTTTCATTTATGTAGCAAATATCCTATAGTGAACATGCCAATTTTCAAATGCTTTGACTAAGATTTTAAACAATAAAAAAAAATCCTGTACTTTCTTTTAAACGTTGAGCTACTAGTCAAGTTGGAAATGTGGCACAGTTGAAATCGTCTTTCTATATCCTGGCTAACAAAATGAGTTTTGGAGAAGTGAGGCAACTTACAAACCTTTTCCCTTTCATTCATAATATGACATCAAGAGCTTTCCCTGAAATGTTAATTACAGTAACTCCTCACTTAACGTCATCCCGGTTAACGTTGTTTCATTGTTACGTTGCTTGTCAATTGGAGAACATGCTTGTTTAAAGTTGCACACTGCTCCCTTATAATGTTGTTTGGCAGCCACCTGCTTTGTCCACTACTTGCAGGAAGAGCAGCCCGTTGGAGCTAGCTGGTGGGGGCTTGGAACCAGGGTGGACCGGCAGCACCCCTATCAGCTCCCTGCTCCCCAAAGTTCCCTGTGCGGCAGCCGCCCAGCAGGCTATCAATTGCCGGCAGTTCAGCTGTCCCTCCCCTCACTTCCATGTGCTGCTCCTGCCCTCTGCCTTGGAGCTGCTCCAGGGAGTCTCCTGCTTGCTGTGAAGGGCGGGGGAGGGGGGAGGGGAAGAAGGGGGCTAATGTCAGGGTGTCCCCCTCCCTGCCAACAATGCCAACATGGCTAAACAATGGAGTAAAAGAGGTGTTTAGAGACACAAAGACATCCTTTAAAAATTGGAAGTCAAATCCTAGTGAGGAAAATAGAAAGGAACATATTTTCTGGCACGTCACGTGTAAAAATATAATTATGTAGGTCAAAGAAGAATTTGAAGTACAACTAGCAAAAGACAGAAACTAAGAACAATTTTTTTTCTAAGTACATCAGAAGCAGGAAGATTGCCAAGCAATCACTGGGCCCACTGGACGATCAAAATGTTAAAGGAGCACTCAAGAAAGAGAAAGCCATTGCAGAGAAGCTAAATGAATACTTTGCCTCAGTGTTCGCTGCAGGGGATATGAGCAAGATTCCCATACCTGAGCCATTCCTTTTAGGTGACAAATCTGAGGAACTGTCCCAGATTGAGGCGTCAATAGAGGAGCTTTTGGAAAAAATTGATGAATTAAACAGTAATAAGTCACCAGGACCAGACCAGATGGTATTCACCCAGGAGTTTTGAAGGAGCTCAAATATGAAACTGCATAACTACTCACTGTTGTACGTAACCTATCACTTAAATCAGCATCTGTACCAGATGACTGGAGGATAGCTAATGTGATGCCAATTTTAAAAAAAGACTCCAAAAGCGATTTTGGTAATTACAGGCCGGTAAGCCTAATTTCAGGAGGAGGCAAAATGGTTGAAACTATAGTAAAGAACAGAATTATCAGACACATAGATGAACACAGTATGTTGGGGAAGAGTCAACACGGCATTTGTAAAGGGAAATCATGCCTCACCGATTTATTAGAATTCTTTGAGGATGTCAATAAACACATGGACAAGGGTGATCCAGTGGATATAGAATACTTAGACTTTCAGAAAGCCTTTGGAAGGTCCCTCACCAAAGGCTCTTCAGACAAAGTAAGGCTTCATGGGATAAGAGGGAAGGTCCTCTCATGGATCAGTAAGTGGTTAAAAGATAGGAAACAAATGGCAGGCCAGTTTTCACAATAGAAGGCAATAAATAGCAGGGTCCCCTAAAGACCTGTACTAGGACCAGTGCTGTTCAACATAATCATAAATGATCTGGAAAAAGGGGTAAAAAATAAGGTGGCAAAGTTTGCTGACAATACAAAATTATTCAAGATAGTTAAGTCCAAAGCTGACTTCAAAGAGTTACAAAGGGAATCTCAAAACCTGGGTGACTGGGAAACAAAATGGCAGATGAAATTCAATGTTGATAAATGCAAAATAATTCATATTGGAAAACATAATCCCAACTATCCATACAAAATGATGGGATCTAAATTAGCTGTTACTGCTCAAGAAAGAAATTTTGGAGTCATCTTGGATAGGTCTCTGAAAATATTTGCTTAATGTGCAGCAGCAGTCAAAAAAGCTAAGAGAAAGTTAGGAATCATTAGGAAAGGGATATATAAGAAGACAGGAAATATAATGCCACTATAGAAATCCATGATATGCACATATCTGGAATACTGTGTACAGTTCTGGTTGCCCCATCTCAAAAAAGAGATATTAGAATTGGAAAAAGTAGAGAGAAGAGCAACAAAAATGATTAGGGGAATGGAACAGCTTCCATATGAGGAGAGAATAAAAAGACTGGGACTGTTCTGATTGGAAAAGAGATTGAAGGGGATATGATAGAGATCTATAAAATCACGAATGGCGAGGAGAAAGTGTTATTTACCCCTTCACATACCACAAGAACCAGAGGTCACCCAATGAAATTAATAGGTAGCAGGTTTAAAACAAACATAAAAAAGTACTTCTTCACACAACTCATAGTCAACCTGGGGAACTCGTTACCAGGGGATGTCGTGAAGGCCAAAAATATAACAGGGTTCAAAAAGAATTAGATGAGTTCCTGGAAGATAGGTCCATCAATGGCTATTAGCCAAGACACTCAGGAATGCAATCACATGCTCTGGGTGTCCCTAAACCTCTGACTGCTAGAAGCTGGGACTGGATGGTAGGGAATGGATCACTTGATAAATGGCCCTGTTCTGTTCCCTCCCTGTGAAGCATCTGGCACTGACCACTTATGCAGTATGGCCGTTCTTATGTTCTGAACTTCAAGACGTTAATCTGTTTATCTTGTCAAAAAGAAGATTGAGAGGTGACTTGATTACATTGTACAAGTACCTTCACAGGGAGAAAATACCAGATATTAAAAGGCTCTTTTTCTGCTAGATTAAACGTATAACATGAAGCAATGGCAGGAAACTGAAGCAAGACAAATTCAAATGAAAAACAAGGCATAAGTTTTGAACAGTAAGGGTGATTAACCATTGGAACAAACCACGAAGGGAAGAAGCGGATTTTCCATCTCTTGTCTTCAGATCAAGGGCTTGTCTACACTTGAAAACACTACAGTGGTAGAGCTGCACTGCTGCAACTGCAGTGCTTCAGTGTAAACACTACCTATGCTAATGGGAGGGGTTCTCCACTAGGCGTAGGCAATCCACTTCCCTGAGAAGTGGTAACTAGGTTAATGGAAGAATTTTTCTGTTGACCAAGTGCTGTCTACACACCGGGGGTTAGGTCAGCATAACTACGTTGCTCAGGGGTGTGGATTTTTCACACTCTTGAGCGACGTAGCTATGGTGATGTAAGCTCCCAGTGTAGACCAGCCTCAAGAATGGATGCCTTTCTGGAAGGTATGATTTAATCAAACACAAGTTTTTCAGCTCAATACAGGGGTAACTGGTATGATATACAGGACGTTACACAAAAATACCTAATTGTCCCTTCTGGCCTTAAAAATCTATGAATCCATTAACTGTTTCCAAATCTAGTTCTTAGCCCAGTATAGTTGATAAGATTAGCTCCTGAAAGCACTAACCTGTTACTTTACTGAAGCTGACCTGAAAATCCATGATAGACTTTCTTAGACAATTTTTTGTTGAGTATTAATATAGTAAGTATGCTTTTGAGCCAACATTTGGGGCTTGCTTTATTCATTGCTAAGTGCTAAGAAAGCTCTGGTAGAGCTGTCTGGGTATGGAGCAGAGTATGTCTGTCACCCTTTTTAAAGCATCCTGTTGGGAGGGTGGCAGCTCCACTCTGACTCTAAAGTAGGGCTATGGCTTAATAGCACAATTTATCCCTAAATCTCTAACTCGTGTAGTTCTTAAAGTATCTGCTGCTAAAATCATGTCAGAACTGAAATGGAGTGGAAAGCAATACAGTAATCGGAATTATGTGATTTTAAAGCAGGGATGGGCAAACTTTTTGGCCCAAGGGCCACATATGGGAATAGAAATTGTATGGCGGGCCTTGAATACTCACAAAATTGGGGTTGGGGTGTGAGGGATCCAGGGTGGGGCCAGAAATGAGTTCAGGATGTGGGAGGGGGCTCCGGACTGAGGGTGGGGGGATGAGGACTCCGGTTTGGGATGCGGGCTTTGGGGATGAAAAGTTTGGGGTGTAGGAGGGTGCGCCGGGCTGGGACTGAGGGGTTTGGAGGGTGGGAGGGGGATCAGGGCTGGGGCAGGGGGGTGGGGTGCAGGAACGGGTACAGACTCCGGCTGGGGTGTGGGCTCTGCTGTGGGGCTGGGGAGGAGGAGTTTGGGGTGCAGGAGGGTGCTCCAGGCTGGGATTGAGGGGTTCAGAGTGTGGGAGGGAGATCAGGGCTGCAGGGTTTGGGGGTTTGATGGGGTGCAGGTTCTGGGCGTCGCTTACCTCAAGTGGCTCCCAGAAGCAGCGGCATGTCCCTTCTCCGCCTCCTACGTGGAGGCTGCCCCGTCCGCAGGCACCGCCCCTGCAGCTCCCATTGGCCGTGGTTCCAGGCCAATGGGATATGTGGGGGTGGCGCTTGGAGCAGGGGCAGCGTGCAGAGCAGAGCCCCCTGGCTGCCCCTATGCGTAGGAGCTGTAGAGGGGCCATGCCGCTGATTCCGGGAGCTGCGTGGAGCAACCCTCGACCCTGCTGCCCGGCTGGAGCGCCAGAGCCAGGCAAGCCCCAGCCCCCACTCCCCAGGGGGAGCTTGAGGGCCGGATTAAAATGGCTGGTGGGCCGTAGTTTGCCCACCCCTGTTTTAAAGTCTGATATCTTATGAATGGCCAAGAATAGAAACACTTGCCAGTACAAAAGCTTTTAAGGGCAGAAAATATTTACAAGCACTGAGTGAGGCTTTCAAAGCTGAGTAGAGGATTCAGCTACACAACTCCCATTAAATAATTAAAGGTTCACTCTCCTAGTCAGCTTTGAAATTTTCAACCACTGTTCCTACTGGGCTGGTGAGCAAAAAGAAAAATAACAATTCCTGCTGAAAACACATTACCTTAAATCCAAAAATCACCCAGTAAAGGTTTAAAAAAAACCCTTCAATGTAGCTACTATCCTATCACAGTCTCAGTGTATTGCACCAAAAATATTCTTTTTTTTTTATTGAAACAATAGGTAAAACACTTTAAAAAGATGTTATGTCTGACTTTCAGCTAGACCGATGTTCAGCATTCCACACACAGCGGGTTCACTTAAGAAGTTTCTGTTGGCTTGACAGAGATTTCTTGTTCCAGCAGTATTCCCCATTTTAAGTGCAAGAAACCTCTCTCAAACTGGTGGAGTCTTTCAAAATAAAAGAAACGTTTTAAGTTCGGCCACTGTAAATATTATATTTGACAGAGGAAATAACATCTTTTTACTAAAAGTGGTTGCCTACGGTAGTCACATTATTTAGTTATCTAAGGAACTTGGCAAGTTTTTGAAGGAGACCAACATATTGGATAAAAACCTTAGGTAAGCGTATAGATCTGGTTATTTTGCTTCCGTTTTATCCCTGTTAGCACATTTTCCTCTGGCAAATCCAATAAGAGCAGACCAGTAGCTGTTTCAGAGAAAATACTCTTTTCTGGTTGACCACCAGTAAGTGCTGATGGCTGGAGTAATTCATATGCTCTTATTGGGCCAAAGGCCAAGTAATAAGAGTGTTTTCTCAGCCAGACTATCCATAATAGAATGATGCCTAGTTTGGCTCACAGGCATCTTTTTGAAATACAGTGAAATTTGGATGGGCCATAGATTTTAAATCTAGTTCTTGTTTCAAAAAGACTGCAATGTTAATCACTTTAGGTTGGTTTTAAAATTTTAAAAGGCAAATAAAACTACATTTAGTATATTTATCCCAGTTACTGGTGCTTTATATAGGGAGTCAAATTCTTTCCTGTTGCATTCGTGCACCCTACTGATTTCAAAGCTGTTGCATCCATGTGACTGAAAGCAGAACTTGCCCCAGAAATGGAGCTCAGTAGCTGAGTGGACATAAAAAAATGACAGAATGGAAATTAAATCAAAAGGAACTTGTCCAGTGCCAGGAATAAGCTATGGATCATGAAGGCTATTTTTCTGCCTTTCAGAACTTTTTCAGTAAACTTGAATGATGGTAGCATCCCAAATAATTTATTTTTCTACGACAGTCAATGATTGAGCTATTTTAGACTAATAAAATGAAGACTTCATTGGCCTTATTTAAGCATTTCTTTACTTGGCTGAGACTTTCACTGCATCTCTTCATTAACAATAAGCAAAATAATGAGAAAAAAGGATCTTTTCTTCTCTTCCCTCCCTCCCAAATTAACATTTCAGATAAACATTTTTCTCCATTATCACTGCACTGTGCTTATCAATCTTGCCAGTCCTGCATATGCCAACATGATTTGAATGTGGCCTCATACAAAAACGTTATAGGAGGGAAGTAAATCTTTGCTTCTCTGTTCTAATGTGGAAGGAATGTGGGCTTTCCAGCCAAGGTTTGGATTTTGTCTTCTCCTATTTATTTTAAATCTTTTCAGACAAAGAAGGAGACATTCACTGTTGCACCCATATTGTTAACTTTTGAACTGAGGTGCTTAAAATGAAAATACATGTTTAGCTGGAATTTGTATCATCTGAATCAGGGAAAAAAGCCTGGCTAGGAGCCCCTGGATGTCCTGGTTTTAGTGGCTATGCAGACCCCAACGTATAAGATACAGTTGGCAAAACAGGACAGAAATACAGATGGTAACATTTAAATGCTATGGGTTTGTTATTTTTTTCATAAGTCATTGAAGAATATGTGCAAATCAGAATTCTGAAAATTATTCTCCAAGATGGATGGGTGACAGAGCAAGACTGTTGAGCTCAGCAAGACATTAGCTAATAACATTCAAGTAGAGTCTAGCAGGGATCAGTTCTGGGTCTGGTTCTGTTCAATATCTTCATCAATGATTTAGATAATGGCAGACAGAGTGCACTTATAAAGTCTGCGGACAATACCAAGCTGGGAGAAGTTGCAAGTACTTTGGAGGATAGGATTAAAATTCAAAATGATCTGGACAAACTGGAGAAATGGTCTGAAGTAAATAGGATGAAATTCAATAAGGACAAATGCAAAGTACTCCACTTAGGAAGGAACAATCAGTTGCGCACACACAAAATGGGAAACGACTGCCTAGGAAGGAGTACTGCCTACTGTGGAAGGGAATCTGGGGGTCAGAGTAGATCACAAGCTAAATATGAGTCAACAGTGTAACACTGTTGCAAAAAAAGCAAACATCATTTTGAGATGTATTAGCAGGAATGTTGTAAGCAAGACGAGAAGTAATTCTTCCGCTCTACTCCACGCTGATTAGGCCTCAACTGAGTATAGTGTCCAATTTTAGGTGCCACATTTCAGGAAAGATGTGGACAAATTGGAGAAAGTTCAGAGGAGAGCAATAAAAATGATTAAAGGTCTAGAAAACATGACCTATGAGGGAAGATTGAAAAAATTGGGTTAGTTAGAGAAGATTGAGGAGGACATGATAACAGTTTTCAAGTACAGTAACTCCTCACTTAAAGTCGTCCCGATTAATGTTGTTTCATTGTTACGTTGCTGATCAATTAGAGAACATGCTCATTTAAAGTTGTGCAATGCTCCCTTATAACGTTGTTTGGCAGCTGCCTGTCCACTGCTTACAGGAAGGGCAGCCCGTTGCAGCTAGCTGGTGGGGGCTTGGAACCAGGGTGGACCGGCAGCCCCCCTATCAGCTCCCCAAGTTCCCTGTGCAGCAGCTGCCCAGCAGGCTACCAATTGCCAGCAGTTCAGCTGTCCCTCCCCCCAAGCCATGTGCTGCTCCTGCCCTCCGCCTTGGAGCTGCTCCCAGGAGCCTCCTGCTTGCTGTGCAGGGAAGGGGGGGCTAATGTCAGAGTGTCCCCCTTCCCCCGCCCCCCGCTTACCCGTTCTCCATATAGAGCAGGGTGGGGACAGGACGGGCTCAGGACAGAGAGAGCTTGTTGGCCGCAGCTGCTGTCTCAACTTCCTGATTTTTTTAAAGGCAATGTACTTAATAAATAAATAAACCTATCTCATAGAACTGGAAGGGACCCTGAAAGGTCATGGAGTCCAGCCCCCTGCCTTCACTAGCAGGACCAAGTACTGATTTTGCCCCAGATCCCTAAGTGGCCCCCTCAAGGATTGAGCTCACAACCCTGGGTTTAGCAGGCCAATGCTCAAACCACTGAGCTATCCCTCCCCCCTTAAGAGTGGGGTCAACATACTTAAAGGGGCAATGCACATCTCTCTCTCTCTCCCCCACACACACAGTGTCTCTCTCTGTCTGCCATGCTATCTCCCCTCCCTCCATTTGTGCTGCCTTGTAGAGTGTGAGGCTACATTAATAACAATGTGTTAACCCTTGATGGCTAAGCCGAATGCTAGCTCATCATTCGGCAGTAAGGCATTCCCCAGGAAATATCCCACCCTCTTCCACCCTCTAACTTCACCACCTCAACCAAGCTTCACAATCATCATTGCTGTGTACAGTATTAAATTGTTTGTTTAAAACTTATACTGTGTGTATATCTATATAATATAGATTTTTTGTCTGGTGAAAAAAATGTCCCTGGAACCTACCTCCCCCCCCCCCCTTTACATTAATTCTTATGGGGAAATTGGATTAGCTTAACATCGTTTCACTTAAAGTCGCATTTTTCGGGAACATAACTACAACGTTAAGCGAGGAGTTACTGTACATAAAAGGTTGTTAAAAGGAAGACAGAGAAAAAATGTTCTCTTTAATCTCTGAGGATAGGACCAGAAGCAATGGGCTTAAATAGCAACAAGGGCAGTTTAGGTTGGACATTAGGAAAAATTTCCTGTCAGAGTGGTTAAGCACTGGAATAAATTGCTTAGGGAGGTTGCAGAGATTTTAAAGAGCAGGTTAGACAAACACCTGTCAGGGATGGTCTAGATAATACTTAGTTGAGCCTTGAGAGCAGGGGACTGCACTAGAAGACCTCTCGAGGCTCCCTCCAGTCCTACGATTCTATGACTGTTCACCCTTCTAGCAGATAATTAGGGAGTTGGAGATTTAGGACCCTAATTCATGAAGTCAATGGGACTTCTTAAAGGTCGGCACATACTTATGTGTCTCACTGTTTGTGACACTTTGAAATGAACCCTAACCTTTAGAAGAAGAAAGTCTGCAAGTGAAACACTTGGAAAAAGCTGTGGAAAGCCATCAGCGCAGGGCTTCTGCTTTGTTGAGAGAGGGTGGCTCTGAAATGGGCATACAAGGTGATCTGCACCCTATGTGCATGGTGGAATTGGGCTCTGCACTGGTCCTGCATGGCCCACTGTGGAAAAGTGGTTAGGGACAGACCAGGGATGTGACGACTGGTGTCTATCTGATGTCTATATCCTCTAGAGTCTAGTTCATGAGTTCTCAACTGTGTGGTTGCAAACTGGTGTCACACTACTCTTCCTATATTGCTAAATGGGAGGGAGATCCTGGCTAGATGGGAGGGGAGAACTGGTGTGTATCCTGGTATGGAAAGGGTTTAGAATCACCGTGGCCTAGTCAGCTTTGAAAAATGTATTTTAAATATCTACAGTGTAACCCTCATTTCAGCACATTCTGAGCTGACTGACTCTTCTGAGCAGAGCTTTCATTTAAAGGTGGTGAAGTGGGTATATAAAACTGATATGAAAGACAATCTCACTTCAACCTCCTCTGTTTCCATGACTAGAAACAGGTTTGACACATGAAGTCTGAATGCAAATGCTGATCCAAAGTTAAGGTGTTCGGATACAGGGTATTTGATCAGGCACATCTCTATTCATGGCTCGCTATCTTGTTGATTGATTTGTTTTCAATTCTGTTATTCTCTTTTCTTTTTTTATTACAATCACCGTTGTCATCATAGTTTGCTCCTGGGTACCATGCTATTTGTCATATATCCCGTCTGGCATGGCAAAGCAATCCACATACACAGAGTGTTATGGGTGATTACATTTTCTAATGTGAAGCCAAGAATAATTCTGATCCAGCTACAATAAATTAATCCCCAAGAAGGGTCCTACATCTTGAAGTGTAACATATCAAAGGTGATTACATTGCTGGCAGAACTAGGACATTTGAAAAACTAGCTCACCCATAAAATGTGAGACGCAGGAAACCAATCCTTTTGCCAAGTTTATCCAACTCTCCCTGTCTAGTGGCAGCTCCTGTTAACAGCACAATTCCTACTTTTTTAAGGGTGGAAAGCCACTTGTAGGCACGTTCATCACTGTGTAAGACTTCTTCAAAAGACATATTTGGGAGCTGCAGATCTGAGCCCCAATATTTACATTCTGTAAGACAAAAAATATTGAAGCAAACTTTTAGTTATGATCTTTATTATTTCTTATTTGTATGACTGTAGTTATTTCCATGTTCAAGGTTAGGACATATTCACAATATTAAACTATTTTAAAGTAATACTTTGCTTTTGTGTGTTTCTGAATATGGTCCCAGTCCTGCAATTAGATTTGCACAACAGGACCCACGTGGAGCCTTTGGTACGTACATATCACAAATAAACAGTTTTCTAGAAGTAAAGTACATCAAACAAACAAATAACATTTTAAACCATGTATAATCTGAAAGGAATATTATACTGCAAAACATAAAGCAGAAGTGCCTCTCTCTCTCTGAATATATGGACTAGAAGAGTGAAAACTGTCAATACTCAGTTTCTTTAATAAAAACAATGAGGAGTACTTGTGGCACCTTAGAGACTAACACATTTTTTTGGGCATAAGCTTTCATGGGCTAAAACACACTTCACCAGATGCATGGAATGGAAAATACAATATCAAGATATATATACATAGTACATGAAAAGATGGGGGTTGCCTTACCAATTCTAACGAATTTATCCTCACCCATAACTATTTCACATTTGCAGACAATGTATACCTTCAAGTCAGCAGCACTGCTATGGGTACCCGTATGGCCCCACAGTATGCCAACATTTTTATGGCTGACTTAGAACAACGCTTCCTCAGCTCTCGTCCCCTAACGCCCCTACTCCACTTGCGCTACATTGATGACATCTTCATCATCTGGACCCCATGGGAAAGAAGCCCTTGAGGAATTCCACCAGGATTTCAACAATTTCCATCCCACCATCAACCTCAGCATGCCTGGACCAGTCCACACAAGAGATCCACTTCCTGGACACTACAGTGCAAATGAGCAATGGTCACAAACACCACCCTATACCGGAAACCTACTGACCACTATACTTACCTACATGCCTCCAGCTTTCATCCAGACCACATCACACGATCCATTGTCTACAGCCAAGCTCTAAGATACAACCGCATTTGCTCCAATGCCTCAGACAGAGACAAACACCTACCGGATCTCTATCAAGCATTCTTAAAACTACAATACCCACCTGCTGAAGTGAAGAAACAGATTGACAGAGTCAGAAGGGTACCCAGAAGTCACCTACTACAGGATAAGCCCAACAAAGAAAGTAACAGAACGCCACTAGCCGTCACCTTCAGCCCCTTACTAAAACCTCTCCAGCACATCATCAAGGATCTCCAACCTATCCTGAAGGACAATCCCTCACTCTCACAGACCTTGGGAGACAGGCCAGTCCTCACTTACAGACAGGTCCCAAACCTGAAACAAATACTCACCAGCAACTACACACCACACAACAAAAACACTAACCCAGGAACCTATCCCTGCAACAAACCCCGCTGCCAACTTTGTCCACATATCTATTCAAGGGACACCATCATCGGACCTCATTCACCTGCACATCTACCAATGTGATATATGCCATCATGTGCCAGCAATGCCCCTCTGTCATGTACATTGGCCAAACCAGACAGTCCCTACGCAAAAGAATAAATGGACACAAATCAGACGTCAAGAATTATAACATTCCAAAACCAGTCGGAGAACAATTCAACCTCCTTAGACACTCAATAACAGACTAAAAAGTGGCAATTCTTCAACAACAAAAACTTCAAAAACAGACTCCAACAAGAAACTGCAGAACTGGAATTAATTTGCAAACTGGACACCATCAAATTAGGCCTGAATAAAGACTGGGAGTGGATGGGTCATTACAAAAACTTTAAATTAATTTCCCCATGCTAATTTCCCCCTACTGTTACTCACACCTTCTTGTCAACTATTTGAAATGGGCCACCCTGATTACCACTACAAAAGTGATTTTTCTTCCTGTTGATAATAGCCCACTTTAATGTAATTGTTTCAGTTAGAAATGGTAAGGCAACCCCCATCTTTTCATGTACTATGTATATATATCTTCCTACTGTATTTTCCACTCCATGCATCTGATGAAGTGGGTTTTAGCCCACGAAAGCTTATGCCCAAATAAATTTGTTAGTCTCTAAGGTGCCACAAGTACTCCTCGTTGTTTTTGCTGATATAGACTAACACGGCTACCACTCAGAAACCAGTTTATTTAATGTTTTCTTTCATGCTACGCTGTTATTTTTATTCATTGTTTGTATTAGAGTAGCACCTAGAGATCCCAGTCGGGATTGATGTCCCATTGTGATTGGTACTGTATGGACACAGAGTAAAAGAGAATCCCTTCCTTGAAGAGCTAACAATCTACATACCAACACAGGCCAGATGAATGTGTTAATGTCTGATTTTAAAAACAGAATAATTAAAATGGTTTGGTCTAAAACAATGCTTCTCAAAGTCGGGCCGCCGCTTGTTCAGGGAAAGCCCCGGTGGTCCGGGCCGGTTTGTTTACCTGCCGCGTCCGCAGGTTCGGCCGATCGCGGCTCCCACTGGCCGCGATTTGCCGCTCCAGGCCAATGGGTGCTGCGGGAAGGGCGGCCAGCACATCCCTCGGCCCGCGCTGCTTCCCACAGCCCCCATTGGCCAGGGACGGCAAATCACGGCCAGTGGGAGCCGCGATCGGCCGAACCTGCGGACACGGCAGGTAAACAAACCGGCCCAAACCGCCAGGGGCTTTCCCTGAACAAGCGGTGGACCGGCTTTGAGAAGCACTGGTCTAAAACACATCAACAAAAAAGAAAATTCACTCAATACATAAAAGTTACAATTACCAGTTAGTGTTAAAATCAACAATGCAGAATGCTCTGTAGCATGTAGTTACAGGATAAACACTACCTTGCTTTCAGTGTCTTTTCCTATCTGTATTTGTTGTGGACATTTAACACTATTTCACACAGATGTTATTTTGGTAATTTAGGCCTAAGATGTTAAGAAACCTTAACATAATTAGAATATGGAGAACACCCAATACGTAGCAATGATTCAGTGAAGAAAAAGAATTTACATTCTGGCCACTGTCATTAAAAATGATTTCTAAAAGATGTTATTTCACGTTGGGCCTATAATAAATAAAAATAAATAAATAACTATATATATGTAATACTGTTGCCTAAAAAGGATTGTTATTTTCTAGCATCTGAGAAGATATTGCAAACAATAGAGAACAAACAAAATTATGAAATGTAATTAAGTACTGATAACACCTTTAAACGTTATTTTAATATTGTGCATTCCTGCTTTTTAAAAGTTTTCAATGTTTTTTAGCAAGAGAATTTTACCTATCATAACTTCATTTTCTAGTACTTTTACTAGGAAAAATCCTGTAGGTAAAAAGCTGTAGCTAAATGACATGAAATTAAATAAAAATGGGGTGATATCGGCAGCTAGAAATGTTTGGATTTTTAACCATCACTTCTCATTTAGAGCTACAAACAGTGGCTACTACACCTCTACCCCGATATAACACAAATTCGGATATAAAGCGGTAAAGCAGCGCTCTGGGGGGGGCGGGGCTGCACACTCCGGTGGATCAAAGCAAGTTCGATATAACGCGGTTTCACCTATAACGCGGTAAGATTTTTTGGCTCCCGAGGACAGCGTTATATCGAGGTAGAGGTGTATTTATGAACATGTTACCATGCCACAATATTTGAGACACTGTAGTTATCCCTCCTTCAAAGTCTGAGGAAAAAAGGACTCCTATTGACTTCAATGAGCTTTGGTTCAGGTTCTAATTGCTGTATCTAGATAACTCACTGTAGTAACGGATGCTAAACACTGACCTTTTAATAGTGATCACTGTCCCTGCAGAGCAACAGCGTCTGTAGTTTTCCAAGTTACTCACTTGGACCAGGATCCCCATTTACATACAACACTCTCCCTTTCTCTTTGTTGCCCCCTCTTTATTTTTAAATACTTCCTGGATTTTAAATGGAGAAACTAAACCAGCCTCTGATTTGTCACCAAATTGCTGTAGATGAGATTTCTGCGAGCCCTACGCTTCATCCACCCTGGTGCATTCAATCACTTTCCAGTTATGTGGAGGAGTATAAGTGAGGGTAATGGGTGTGCACCAAGGGGAGACTGTGGATTCCTCTCTAGCCACAAGACTGTAGAAAATGTACGTATATTATATTTTTACTAATAAATGTACAAATATATTTTGAATATAGCACCATAAATGTACCCTGCATTTTACAAACACAGAGAAAGACATGCTCCTTGCCTCAAAGAGCTTTTATTAAAGAGCCAAATTGTGGCTGTCCCCTCTTGGGTGCATTAGTGGGGGCAGAGAACAAAGGGAGTTGTTTCCCCTCCGTCTCCAAGCAGAAGGCAGCCAGAATGCTGAAGTATGTGCTCCTGAGTGGGAGACTACTGTTGACTGCAGTGCTGTGCACTCCAAAAGTAACACGATCAGGTGAGCTGGCTGGAGGGGGCCTGGGCAGTGCTTTTTTCAAGGCAGAGTACGTGCCACGTCTGAGAGTGCTCCCATAAACATTCTGCAGAACATCTCCAGTCATTATCACTCTGGAACTACAACTCCATCACTGATGGATGAAGACTAAATGCAGCCCTGATCCAACCTAACCCCTCACCCCCAAAGAAAAACAGAGGGCCCACTACAACAAATCAAAGCCTCCCCCACAAAAAAAGCAACCCTGCTTGTTTCTCATGCATTTCTATTTGATTCAGATAAATAAACTTTCTATAATCTGAAAATCACCTCACCACAGTACAAACATAGAAAACTGGCACATCTCCACTTCTATCCTGGTGCAAGGCCAAGCACAATGCAATCCTTGTGTTGAGGGAGGGCAGCTACTGCACTGGCCTCTTCAAAGTGGGCTCAGGAAGAGATGAGCCATTGCCATGCTGCCCCCTTTGCATCAACAACATTGGAGGGTGTGGGAGGGTGCACAGCACATGCTGAAAAACGTTGGCTTAGCAGCCATTCTCTCCCTGCGCTCTGAGGGCCACTGTGCCTGGGCACTTTGTTTGCCTGGAACTTCACTGGGTTAGTCAGACTCTGCATCATGTCCATCCCAGAGCTGTGTCTTAAAGACACAATCAGTCCTTGCATATTTATACATGACATACATGCTATAAAACATGAGCGAGGGATTCTGTTTTGCTCCACCCATGGAACTCGGATGTACCTGTCATCGATATTACCCCAGTAGTGGGGCGCCACACACACAGCAGCTCTGAAGTATAAAGGGAAGTTTTGGCTTAAGCAAGGGAGAGCAGGACAATCATATCTATGTGTTATGCTATTCCATATTTCAGAGGAAAGGAAACCCGTAACTTCCCAATTTTTCAAAGCGATACATAGGTTTTACTCATCCAATGGGACAGATATGACCAAATGCTATATACCCCTGAAAATTAAGGGTTATTTGTTCATATGCTTTCATATAGTTTCAGCTGCCCAAATGCCCCTAAATCTAGCATGGATATTCTAAGGATGCCTTAAGCCTACAGTCTGAGCCAGCAACTCGCTAATGGTTGCTGATTTCCATGTTTAACAATATTGTTTTCTTTACCCCTTACTGAGTCTTAAAGCAACCACATTTTATTTGAGTTGCAGTGTTCAGGAACAGATAAGCTTCCTAATACAGAGAGATATATGGGTCCCAGGGGAATGCTGCATTCAAAATGAATTAAAAGTAAATTAATGGACTGTAACTAGAAGAAAACACTCCTGGGCTCTTCATTGGGTTCTTTCTTTTCTTCGGGTTTCCCTGAGGAGGAATGTTTTCTGCATTCAGACAATATGTTCTGATGCCAGTTCAGAAAAAAAAGATTTACAAAAAGCCAGACAGAAATTTATAGTTGGAAAAGAAAGTACAAATTATATAGTACCGTTGTTTTAGGGTAGATTTTTCACAAGTGACGAAGAAATACATAATTCACAAGAGACAAGGCTTTGCATGAGATATATCTACGTCAGCTTTTCATCATGGGAAACTTTATAAAGTTTGACTACAGTTATTTTCAATTCAAGATCATTGTAAGACATACTGCAAATTTTGGGCTAGACTGTGGCATTCAAAGACAGAGCTAAGTGTGTGTGGGGGATACTCTGAGCAGCAGTTCCTGGAGTCATTCTGCTTACAGGGGACAAAGACAGACAGCAAGCCTCCAGGAGGGCTTTAGGAGAACATTCAGAAATGGTGATTACTACAGCACTTAAAGCCATGGTCTTGCACCCATTAATGTCAGTGCAAGTTGTACTACTGACTTCAGTGCGTACAAAATCAGACCCCAAAATAATGCAACATAGAATCCCTCCGCCATTGACCTTGGACAGCCAGCCAGTGCAGAAGACAGATGAGGACATGGCAATGCCTCCCCCCAGACTAGCTTTTGGGGTGTCTTGCTTCACAGCTGACTATGCCTCTCCTGTGCCTGGGGGTAAGGCAGTGTGAGAATCTAAATTCTGGCTGCCCCTGCACCCTCTCTCCTCTCGTATGAGCCCATACAAGTGCAGCCAGAATCTGGACCATTATTTAGGACAAAAATGTGGAAATGTGGGACAGCCCTTCTCCCTCTTATTTTGCTCTTCTTTTAACTCTTATTCTCCTTCCTATTCCTGTCCCCTCTTGTCCTTTCCCCCCAAGGGGCATTCTTATATTTAGGGAGACTCTGTGTGTGATGCGGGCAGCCCCTAAGCCTCACTGAACACTGACAAATGCATAGCTGGAAACCAATCTGGCTCACCTGTGTGATAGTATTGTTAAAATATGTATTAGATTTATAGAGGTGTTTCAGACTTTATAAAATGCTTGTGAGTTGCTGCATGCATTAATCTCACTTATTATATCTGTAGCCCGCATTATAAAGTAATATTTAAGTGTTTTCTTTGTAACTATAAAAAGCGGTTGCTATGAAACTGAAAATGCCCTCAGTCAGAGAAACATTACCAACTGTGAAATACTAGTTTACCACAAGAGGTGTCATCTCCTGCCCAACAAAAGAAGGCCCATAGAGACCAGACGAACCAATGTGGAACATCAGTGGACAAAAGACTCTGTTGACTGCTCCCCCTACACCCATGAAGAGGGGATGTGCACAGACCCTCATCCCATCACAGTCTGAACTCTGGGGGGAAGGGAACAAAAATCCCTGACCAGGGGGATCTGTATCACTAGGCTGCTTGGAACTTGGAGAGGGCAATATTTATAAGCATAAGCAAGGGATCCCCAAGCTGCTTAACTTGGGTTAGCCCCAAAAGGCAAATAGCAAAAAGCACATCACAGCAGCTTCTATTACTTTTTGAAACCTAAGACTAAATCATTTGTGTGTGTATGTTTACCTGCTTTAACCTTGTAAATAACTCTCATTTCTTTTTCCTAGTTAATAATTCTGTAGTCAGGTTACGACAGGATTGGCAACAAGCATTGTCTTTGGTGAGAGATCTAAGGTACAATTGACCTGGGTAAATGACTCATCCTTTGGGAATGGGAGTAACCTACATATTCTTGTGATTTTTGGTGTAAGGCACCATCTATCACAAAGGCAAGTTTGCCTGGGTGGCAAGATAGACTGGGGTACCCAGGGAGACTGTCTGTGACTTCATGGTTAGGCTGCTGTAGTGCTTGTTACTTGGTTAGTGAAATCTAAGTATAGAACTCACAACCAATTTGGGGTTTGTGCCCTGCTTCTTCTTCCTGCCCTGAGGTTGACACTCATGTTCGTGAGCCACTTCAGACAGCTTGACACTTTTTCAAAAGAGACATGCCTGGTATGGGTCCCAAATACTGTATGGGCTTTCTCCTTCTCCCAGAATCCTGAGCATGGGGCTTCTCACTTGTGCCCAGTGATGGATTTTTATCTTATACAGGGTCTTTTTGTTCTAGCCAACCATTTCCCTGTGCTCCAGTATTGAGGGGAACTATGAGTCAGCATATAGCCTAGGCCTGAGAGGAGGTTGAGGGAGTTCCCCTAAAATGCAGACCTCTATGCAACAACAGGCTTGACATGTGCCTATAGCTGGCCTTCCACCTCCTTCCTCTTCCTGTTTTATTGTCCCTTCCCAACTCAGTGCGGAAGCTCTGCTCATGCCATTCCCTTCACCATCAAGCCCAGTCCTCTCATTTTCAGCAATACTCATCTCCCTCTGCCTATAGCACTTGGACACAGTGAAGCAAGAAATTTAGTGAGTCTCTCTTACACTTCATAGTTTCTTTTTGGTAGTTCTGATGGTCTGAAATATCATAAAGGTCCAGGTACAAAATTCTATTTCTCGTAACATGTACCAGGTACAACAGTGATGAGCACTGTAGCAATACCTGTAAAGAATAGGACAGAACGGTGTCATTTAGCTGCCAAGCTGAGTAAGGGACAGTGTGGCATTGTATGGGCCCATGGGGAACACATGGTCAGACTGTGGCTTCTGGCTCCCTTGAGAGATCGTGCCTGCAAACAGCTCAGCATACAGGGAATTGTGCACGGTGCACAATCCTTGAGCATGCTACAGCCTTTTCCAACTCCCACACATTGTAGCCATCTCAATTTTCAGACTGGTGTGCAGATGTGAATCTGCCATGGCCATACCACCTACCAGCCCCTTTTGGGGTGATGTGACTCCCAGGGCCCTCCAAGGGAGCAGTCTCTGTGTTCCCTGAGTGCAGGAACTATTTCTGTGACAGGGCGTTACACAAGGTATGCAAAGTCGGAGACTACGTGCACTCCTCTCTTGCCCCTGCCTATCCTAGACACACACTGATTCACAAATGAACGTGTAAAGCAGAACAACTGAGCTAGAGCAGACAGTTGCCTGGCGTGGCTGTAGAAGTACTCTCCGTCAGACAGCGCTGAGTAAAAGAATGCAGCTGCTCTCTGTTTCTTGTGACCCATGAAAGGAGATTATTACATGTGCTGAGGGAAAACCTTTCCAATTATTTATGTATGAAGAAAGTTAATTGCAAAAGTAACTCTTAGGAAACTTCCCAAGAATTTTGTTCTGTGATGAGTGAGTTTATAACACTGCCTGTTGTAATAAACTGAATCTAAAATAGACATCCACATCTTTGGTTACATAATATCCACCAGAAAGGAATGATACAGGTGATGCTTTCCTAATCTGAGTCCTCATTTTATTCTACTGAGCAGGGGGAATAAAAAGGAGTCAGGCTCCTCTCTTTCCCCCCAACCTTTCTGGCCTACATGAATCCTGGGTTCTGCTCTGTGGATACAACCTCCTGCAAGCAAGTAGCTGGGGTGTGGACTGAGCATTGGCTCACTTCCCTCCATTTGCTGCCCTAGAATGAGAGGGGAGTAAGGTATACCCTTTAAAGGGCTGCAGTAATTTACTTCCCTGGACCAAGAGGAAAGCAATGGGGAACTATGACTCTTGGAGTCACAATTTCTTCCCAGGGACACTGCTGAGGTAGAGCAGTCATGAACAACCCCAGGTTGAGCCTCAATCTATTCCTTGATCTAGCTGAAAAAAAAGAATACTGATATGCTCAAAGTCTGGCATTTATCTTCTAGATGATTAGGGCTTGTCTTCACTGCAACAGTCAGTTCGAATTAGTACACTCCACTTAGTCACTCCACTTCAGCTAGCTTAGCTCGACTGACCAGACCACTCTGTGAAACAACACCAGAGCTACATAGAGTGATTTGGTTAGCAGCAGAGTGTGACTGGATTAGCAGCAGATGAATTGTTGTAACTCAGACTCCTATATTCCCACTGCATTACTAGCTCCTGCATCAGCAGCATTGGAGCTTTGACAACCTCCTTTGGGCCAGCTAGCTCGAGTTTAGAGCACCACATAACTTGAGGTAGAGACTTTTGTGTGTGGACAGGAGTCAGTTTAGTAGAAAAAATCAAGTTATAGCTCGAGCTAACAATGCAGTGAAGACAAGCTCTTAGTTAAAGTCTTGCCAGTTCTCATGATTTTTTCATGAGTTTTGTGGCACTTAATGTTTTACTTTAAGCTCCAACTGCTGGAGACAAGTGCCTTTGAGAGATCTCAAACTTTCATGAATAAGGGAAGTTTCTAGGCCTCATGGTTGCAGAGAAAAGCTTGAAAATGTGACCTGAGTGTATCCTAAAGTCTCAGAAACCAGGAGGCAAACAGTGATTTTGTAACAGGATTCAATGGGGTACAATGCATCCAGGGCTGGCTCCAAGGTTTTTGCCGCCCCAAGCGGCAAAAAAAACCAAAAAAACCCCACGATCGCCATCGGCTCCACCACGCCGCTTTCTTCTTCGGTGGCAATTCGGCGGCCGGTCCTTCCCTCCGAGAGGGACCAAGGGACCCGCTGCTGAATTGCCGCCGAAGAGCCCAACGTGCCACCCCTTCCCCTTGGCCGCCCCAAGCACCTGCTTGCTGAGCTGGTGCCTGGAGCCGGCCCTGAATGCATCTCATCCTAACCACCCTCACTTTTCTTCTGTCCTGCCCAGCTCTGTGGAGGTGACTAATACCCTTCCACTTTCATATAGGAGAGGGGAGATCGACACACGCAGCTGGTCTCTTCTGTGCATGTAATGGTGCAGCAGGGTGTTGATCCTACCCAAAGAAAGAACAATTTGACATAAGTGTTTCAGTTGTCTTATTTCTTCACTGTTTTGATTTTAATTTCTTACATCCTTACCACGAAAACAGAGTTACATAGGAAATGTTGTCTTAATTAGCCAAATTGCCAGGCTGAAGAGTCATTTAGGTTATTTTGTTGTTATGTCATGTAACATCATGTGTTCCTGACTCTACCAGCTGAGAGACTGACTGGATTTTTTTTTATGAGTTACTTGAAATGTAAATTTTCTTCAATCAAAAATGTTTATGGTCTTCTAATAGATAGTCTTAAAGGTGCCACAGGACTCTCTGTTGCTAACAGATGTCTTGGAGCATAAGCTTTCGTGGGTGAATACCTCACCCTCCCTGATTGAACTAACCTCGTTATCTCCAGACTGATTCTTGCCTGCATATTTATACCTGCCTCTGGAAATTTCCATTACATGCGTCTGACGAAGTGGGTATTCACCCACGAAAGCTTATGCTCCAATACGTCTGTTAGTCTTAAAGGTGCCATAGGACTCTGTTGCTTTTTACAGATCCAGACTAACACGTCTACCCCTCTGTTCCTTCTAATAGATAGGTTCAGCAAACCTGGGTTCTGCTCAGAAATCTACTACTCACACAGTAGTTAATCTTAAACAAATCATTTCATCTCTCTGTGTCTCAATGTCCACCTCAATGTCGGACTTATGTGGTCCATCCTAAAATGAACAAGACTCTCTTTGTGGGAAATAGCTGGGAAAACTTTTGCAATCTCTCTCTCAAGGGAATTCCCAGGTTACACTATGTTCCTGACCAAGAAGATATTACTCAATCTTAGGAAGTGGGAGAGCAGCCATTGGGGGCTGTCTACAGCCTCAGTAAACTATAAGCCATACAGCGGTGCCCTATAACTCTGACCCAAACTAGCCACAATGTGGAAAGCTACAACAAGGAGGACTCCGAAAGGAGATGAAGGACCCAGGTAATAGCAGAAAGCTCACCAAGAGAATATATAGGAAAAACATCTTCAGATCTGAGCCTCAAGCAGTTTTTGCATTAGCTGAAAAGTAGTTTTTTGGCCCCGCAATAACAATTTCCCAACAACAGTCTGCAAGTTCTTATCTAAATTCAGCAGCACAGATTGGACAGCATTGGCAGTAGATTGTGGGCTGTGACTGAGCAGTACTTTATTATATTCTACATATTCCATAGATCTTGCCAAGATTTTCCTCTCATGAGCCCCACGTCTGATCCAGTCCCTCTGAAAGCTTATTCAAGTTTTATTGGGATGTGGAAGCAATCTTGTATAATGGTTGATCATTGAGGCAGTGTTCCCAATCTTAAACTACCATCAATAGTTCATACTAGATCTCAGATTTATTTTTTAAAAGGTCTCTATATATATATCTATATATATAGTACCATGATGTCTGACAGCAATCATATAAATTCATCTGATGTGGAAGAGTCATTTGAGCTAGAAAGAAAATACTCTGGGCAAAAACTCTAGGCAATTATGTACATAACAAATCACCAATTTACTTGTTCCAACAGTTACAATCAATGGAAGATATTCATAAATGTAGAGGAAGTACTAGTAATGGTTTTAAGATTTCCAAGCCTAAATTTAGGTTTGTCACTTTGTTGTTAATATAACTAGAGAGAGTTTTGGAAACACTCCATTACTGTCAGCAAGGTGAGGTTTCAGTTTCATAGGATTTAAAGGGAGACCATCAACTTAAAATCTAGTCACTTCAAAAAAAAAATGGGTTAAAAGTAGCGTACTACCCCTGACCCTAAGTGCACTTGCCTATATCTGTGGTTTTATGGGGGGGAGGAGGGGTTTGCTTTCCCCTGCTTCTGAGTGAAAGACCCACAAAAGCTGAGGAAAAGCGGACTTTCTGACTATACAGTGGAAATAGCGAAAGAGACTATGTACAAAGTGCTGTCAAATATACAAAAACTGAAAATAGATAATATTTTAACTTATTTCTGTCAGTTACACTAATCTTAGACGTTCCTTGTAACTACACAAAATGGAAAACTTCCAGATAGAAGTATGATTTCTAAGTCAACAGTGGCACTTTAATAGTTGTTTAGAAATTTGGTAATGTCTGTGAATGCCGTTGCTATTCATTTTCCTTTGAGATACTAGTTATGTTGTGATTGTGTCTCATTCACTCTTCCTTCCTTTAACCCAGATTTCCAAAGAAACAGATCAATCTTGTAAAATATTTAAAATCAATCAAAGTTTGCTATTGTAAAGTCTCCTCCTGTATTTAATTTTCCTGAACCCCACAAGGAATTATTCTTATTCATTTATTTATAACAATGTATTTATTATTTCATACTTTCATAGCACCATGAATGTGCATGGTGTTTCCTAATTCAAACAAAGATGGATTCCTTTCAGCAAAGAGCTTTCAATCTAAGAGTCAAATTGTGACATTCAGACCAGAATAGAAGGCTGTGACACTGGCAGACCCATAACAACTGTGTATGACCCATAACAACTTAATAAGAGGCATTACAATTGTACCAGGACAATTCACTTGTATGTGAATTTCAAAGAGATGTACTAGACCAGCAATCATTAACCCATTCATTTGTAGTAATAGGAATCAAGGGTAGATGCTAAGTGTATTTGTCTGTGTTTACCTATATCCTGTTAGAAGTTTAACAATATAACCAAATTAGCTTGTAGATGCTAATTCCCTTTCATGTCTTAATTGTCTTATATTAGGTATGCATTTGTGTTCAGTTAACTTTAAGATCAAAGATGTGAGATACCACAGGAAATTAATAATATTACTGACATTGTCTTCAGCTTAACTATCTCTGTTATAATGGAGGACCAGCTATTTGCCTTATGTTAATCATTGTAACTGGATTACCTGTAAAAAGAATAGGAGTACTTGTGGCACCTTAGAGACTAACAAATTTATTGTAGCATAAGCTTTCGTGGGCTACAGCTCACTTCATCGGATGCGGATACAGACTAACACGGCTATTACTCTGAAACCTGGATTACCTGTGTATGAGAATGTTAACTTCAGAGTGATGGGACAGTGTGTGCTCAACAAAGAAGAATCCTCAGTCACGTGCTGTGCTCAAAACATTTAACAGCCGGTGGTTTCAGCTATAAAAGTGAAACCTCTGGCCTGATCCTTTCATCTCTAGGCTGCTGAACTTTGAACAGGGAAAGTTTAAACTGTGGGACTGAGATCTTGCAAACAGTCATTTGGAATATCCTGTGAAGTCAATGAAGTCATTGTGTAATAGTGTAAAATTAGTGAAGTCAGAGGAGAATCAGGTCCACATATACTGAAATGAGTGTATGCACTGATATAGATATATCCTCTTAAACATTTATTTGGCTGGGAGTCTGGAATGTATCAAACTTCTAAGAGTTAAAAGTAACAGTTCATAAATAAGAAAATATAATAACTATTGGACCTTATCTTCAGCTGATATAAATGTGCACTGCTCTAATGCCTTTAATGGAGCTAAGTTGATTTACTCCAGCTGAGGATCAGCTCAATATTTATACTTGTTGGTCCATATTTAATTTTGTAACAAACTGAAATGACTCATACCAGCAAGCTGCTATAACCATTACTGTTGTCACTTTCTACATAGTTACTGTACTGTGCTCTGCCACATGGCACAGCAAGGGGAAGAATCTCTTTGGGACCCATCTGTTCAAAATTGCTCTACTTCTTAAGATTTGTAGAGCCATTTTCATCATCCCATTAATTTTCTTGGATAAAAAGCACTGTTGTAGCTGTTCATTACCGCATGCACAAACACCTTGTAAGCTGGGATTTTATCTGTATTATAACATCATTATCCCTTTGCCAAGATTACTTTGTTAAAATAATCAACAGTTGTTTATTTTTAAGCTTATCCCACAAGGGCCAGTTCTACTAGACAAAACTGAAATGGATATCACCTAGGTTTTAATGGCTCCCGATAGAAGGCTACAGTGCACTCAGCCAAGAACTCAAGGGAACGGTAATGCAAAGAGAAAGTGAAAAGACAGGAAATTAATCATGGAACCCAAAACACGGTTTCTCAACAGGCCACTTTCAGGAGTCTCGAAACTGTTGATGTTAAATGTTACTTTAATTTAGGAGTTTGCCTGTGCTACCAGTATATGCAAGCTTAAATTTAGAATTATGGGTCAGACTTCATTTTATACTATAACCAGTAATTGTAAAGTAGGCACAATTACAAAAAAAACATGTTTTAAAATATTGTACACACTGTTTAGAATCCTGGACCCATTTTGGTTTGGTTTTTAAATTTTATGTTTAAAATCTGGTGCAAGTGCCTTACAGAATGCTGCTACATACGTTTAATGCAGTGCTTTTATTGTAATAAATAATTTTTGTAACTATCTCCATTCATAGATATTAAATTGAAATAATTATTGTTTTACTAGTGTAAATAAACTGAGGGGTCAAGATTTGACATGCACAGCAGCTATCTGCCTTTCTTGAAAGCAGCAAATAGTTTTTTCTTCCTCCCTTTTACTTATTCGGTCATATTTTATATATATATATATATATGTTTTGTTCTGTTTTTTGGGGGAGATTGTTATTAAGGTTGCCCAGTAAGTCATTTGGGCTGAAACTTTCCATGCTGAAACTGGTACTTGGAGTTGGAGTGAATTGAAGAAATGGTTGGCTGGAGGGAACTAAGAGTTGAGGGATGACGACACTGAAATCGGACAAAGAGCTAGCAGGGGACACTGTGACCGGCTGGGCAAGGAAACTGGGAGTATCATAGAACTTAAGATCAGAAGGGACCAGTATGATCATCTAGTCTGACCTCCCGCATGATGCAGGCCACAAAAGCTGTCCCACCCACTCCTGAAATAATTCTCACCCTTGACTCAGCTGTTGAAGTCCCCAAATCTTGATTTAAAGACTTCAAGTAGCAGATAATCCTCCAGCAAGCGACCCCTGCCCCATGCTGCGGAGGAAGGCGAAAAACCTCCAGGGCCTCTGCCAATCTACCCTGGAGGAAAATTCCTTCCCGACCCCAAATATGGCGATCAGCTGAACCCCGAGCATGCGGGCAAGACTCTCCAGCCAGACACTCAGGAAAAAGACTTTCAATATCCCAACATTGACCATCGGTACTAATTACCAGTGGTGGCACATTATTGACCTATTGAGTAAATCAAGTTATCCTATCAAACCATTCCCTCCATAAACTTATCAAGCTTAATCTTAAAGCCGGAGAGGTCTTTCGCCCCCACTGTTTCCCTCGGTAGGCTGTTCCAGAATTTCACTCCTCTGATGGTTAGAAACCTTCGCCTAATTTCAAGCCTAAACTTCCCGACTGCCAATTTATATCCATTTGTTCTCGTGTCCACATTAGTACTGAGCTGAAATAATTCCTCTCCCTCCCTGGTATTTATCCCTCTGATATATTTAAAGAGAGCAATCATATCTCCCCTCAACCTTCTTTTGGTTAAGGAAAACAAACCGAGCTCCTCAAGTCTCCTTTCATACGACAGGCTTTCCATTCCTCGGATCATCCTAGTGGCCCTTCTTTGTACCCGTTCCAGTTTGAATTCATCCTTCTTAAACATGGGAGACCAGAACTGCACACAGTACTCCAAATGAGGTCTCACCAACGCCTTGTATAACGGGACTAGCACCTCCTTATCTCTACTAGAAATACCTCGCCTAATGCATCCCAAGACCGCATTAGCCTTTTTAACGGCCACATCACATTGCCGACTCATAGTCATCCTGCGATCAACCAGGACTCCGAGGTCCTTCTCCTCTTCCGTTACTTCCAACTGGTGCGTCCCCAGCTTATAACTAAAATTCTTGTTAGTAATCCCTAGATGCATAACTTTACACTTCTCACTATTAAATTTCATCCTATTACTAATACTCCAGTTTACAAGGTCATCCAAATCACCCTGGAGGATATCCCGATCCTTCTCCGAATTGGCAATACCTCCCAACTTCGTGTTATCTGCAAACTTTATCAGCCCACTCCTACTTTTGGTTCTGAGGTCAGTGATAAATAGATAAATAGTAGGAATAGAGAGGCCAGAAAAAGGTGTTGTGGGAGCGTGGGGTGGGAGACAGATCTGATGAGGAGCAATAACTTTGGCAGTCTCCTATCACTACACACTGCTGTTAAAGATCTTCACTTGTGACTGGATCTGTCACAGATAGCTACGCCGAGCCGCACTGAAGTTGGTGGGGCTCCATACAAGTGTTATGGTTCATCTGATTGCATAATTGGGGTCCAAGTAATGCAATCCATACAGAAATGAACACCTCAAACTTAAACTATGGTTTGTGGAAAGAGAATGAAGAGAAACTATTGGTGCACAGTCTACTTTTTGCAATAAAATACATTATAATATGAGCAGGGAAATCTCCATACCCTACATATGCTCAGTGGTTAATACAGATGCTGTACTAGGTAGAAACAGAGAATCATATATGTGCTATTCGGGGGGAAAAATGAATTTGTTTTATGAGCTACCTAACTTGAAAGTGACTGGAGAAGAACCTATTAAACACATGAATCATCTGGAATCATATAATTGTCAAATACGGGATTTCCTTGCAACTTCCTCTGATGTATCTCTTATTGACTACTAGATGGACCATTGGCCTGGCTGAGTATGGCAGTTCTTACATCATGAATGCTGTAATTGATTCTGTATTATTCTAAATGGTTAAAAGATGGTACTGGGAATAATATTTATTTCCTATATATAATACAATAGTAAAATGTCATTATTTATATAATTAAAGAGCCAATGAACATTAGATATTTTTAAAAATATGCTTGACAATATTCTGTTCATTTTACTCACACAAGTAGTCTCACTGAAGTAAATGGGATTATTTGCAAGAGAATGGCAGTCAGGATTTCGTCCCCTAGCATATTTCAATGCCTAATCACCAAATCTAGGGGCAGATCTTCAGCTGGCATAATTTGTTATAGTGCCATTGATTTCAAAGGTGATGACACTATGACAATTTATACAAGCTAAGGAGCTGGCCCCTGGTTCTTAGAAAGTTCACATATTGTTTTTTTAATACTAAATATTTTCCGCATTAATTTTCATAATAACCAGGACATATGTTCTAAACTGGACCCTTGGTTTTTTAAGCAATGACTGTGACTAATACTGACAACTGAGCATATGTTTTCTATTTCAGGGGACATCTGCAGAAAGACCATACTGTACATAAATGGACTTTAGGGGAAACTTCTTTTCACTTGTACAAGACAGACATTCTTCAGATGTAAGATGTACTCCCCAAATACAAGTCTATATTCCTCCTCATTCTTTTCAAAGGAGTTTTATTGTAATGCCTTGTCAGTTTGCTTTTAGACTGATGATTTGCACACACCCCTGCCAAATCTAAGATGATGCCCATGCCATCTTGATCATCAGCATTTTGCTGTTGCTTTCTTTCTTCAATGTTCTGTTTTTAACTAAAGAATAATTAAATTAAAATGAGAAAACAGTGGAGAAATTTGATATCTTAAATACTTAAACCATGGGGATCCTTTCATCACTCTTCTCAATGGGGGGATGGGTGTGGGGAATGGTCACTCCCCTTTCCATATGGGAAACAATTCTATTTCTAATGCAGAGCATTCCTGATTAACAAAGAAAAGCTAGGAAATTCATAGCTAAGGCTACATCTCTAACCTTAACTCCCATGCCTGCACTTAGTATCATTAATAGGGTGACCAGATGTCCCGATATTTAACTCTTTGTCCTGCGTCCAGGCCGATGTACGATCAGGACGCCATTTGTCCCGATACTGTAGGGTTTCTTGCCAGGCGTCCATTAGCACAGGGCTGGCAGGCTCCCTACCCAGCTCCGCACAGCTCCTTGGAAGTGGTGACAGCTCCCTCTGGGTCCTAGGTGCAAGAACTACGGCCAATGGGAGCTGCAAGGGCAGCGCCTGTGGGTGAGGCAGCATGCACAGCCACCTGTCTGCGCCTCCACCTAGGACCCAGAGGGAGCTGTCACCACTTCCGGGGAGCTGCCTGAGGTAAGCGCCACCCACAGCCCGCATGCCGCACCCCGTCCAGCCCTAGCCCTGAGCTCCCTCCCACACCCAAAATCCCTCCCGGAGTCAGCACCCCGAACCTCCTCCCATGCCCCAACCCCCTGCCCCAGCCCTGAGACACCCCCCCTGCAATGGGGACCGGAGCCAGGGCTGTGCACCCCCAGCTTGCAGCAGGGGCTGGTGCTGTGCGCCCCCGACCCACGGCTTGCGCCGGAGCTGTGTCCCTGACCGACCCGCGGCTTGTGACGGGTGGCTTGTGGAGGGACTGCTGCCGGGGGTTGCAGCCGGGGCCATGTGCCCCCGACCCGTGGCTTGCGGCAGGGGCCAGGGCCATGCAGATCCGACCACCAGCTTGCAGTGGGAGCTGGAGTTGCGGCAGGGGCCAGAGCTGGGGTCATGCGCTCCTGACTGATCGGCAGCTTGAGGCGGGGCTGGAGACGTGCGCCCCCTACCAGCAGTTTGCGGCCGAGGCCAGAGCCATGCACCCCCAACCCGCAGCTTCCTAGGACAGTGTACCTCCCATGGCTCCGGTGGGGGCTGTGAGCCTGTGGTTGTCCCCAACATGTGTCCCGATATTTTATTCTTGCGATCTGGTCACCCTAATCATGAAAGGTATATCTACATTAGAAATGCTACAGCAACACAGCTGCAGCTGTTGCACTGTAGTATATAGATGCTTAATACAGAAGGGGTTCTTCTATCATGGTAGTAAATCCACATCTCTGAAAGGCAGTAGCTACATTGACAAAAGAATTCTTCCATTGACCTCGTGATGCCTACCCTGGGGTATAAATTGGCTTAATTTCATCACACACAGCATAAACTTTTTCACAGCCCTGAGCAGTAGGGTTAAGACATCCTAACTGTTTAGTATAGACCAGCCCATAGAGTCTTCAAACCAGTGGATAATCTTAACATACATGTTATGTTGTAGGCATCATAAAAAAATAGCATTTGTTATTATGCAGTAATTGTGGTACTAGGGTATCTTCTAATAATAGGAAAATAGCATGGTTACTACAGGTACTTGGGGTGGTGAATGTTGAATTTTCAAATACTGCTACCCTGAAGACCTTATAGGGGCACAGCTGTTCTGATGCAGCTCTGTTGCTGTAAGAGCTCTCATGTAGCCACTCTATGGTGACGGGAGGGAGCTCTCCTGTTGACATAATTAAACCACTCCCAATGAGAGGTGTTAGTTACGTTGGAGGGAGAGCGTCTTCCACCATCATAGTACTATCCACACCGGCGCTTCTGTCAGTGTAACTGATGTCACTCAGAGGAGTGTTGTTTTTTTTCACACCCCTGACCGACATAAGTTATACCGACAAAAGTGCTAGTGTACACATAACCTTAGTGTATCTAAACATCCATGGCAATTACACACTTTTAATGTTAAATGTGTGCTTTAATTGCTTTGCTGAATTGGAGCCCATATAAGAATTAAGCATGAAATTCCAGCAATAACTGATTCCCTTTTTTTCCCCATGTATTTAAGTCAGAACCTGATTGTTTATCTAAGTATATATATAATAAAGTATAAAAAGTTTTAAAATGTTTCATAGGCTAATAGTTGTGTTTAACTCGTGCATATTTTAACTCAACATTTTATCTAACCTGGGGCTAATCTGTCTGAATCTAGTGATAAACTATAACGGGGTGGCCAATCGGAGCCTGAGAAGGAACCAGAATTTACCAGTGTACATTGCCAAAGAGCCACAGGAATACATCAGCAGCCCCCCTGTCCCCCCCCCCCCAGCGCCTCCCACCCACCAGCAGCCCTCCCTACACCTCCCGATCAGCTGTTTCGTGGCATGCAGGAGGCTTGGGGGGGGTGACAGGTGGCGGAAGAGGAGTGAGGGCACGGCAGGCTCAGGGGAGGGGGCGGGAAGGGGTGGAGTGGGGGCAGAGCCTATGGCAGAGCCAGGGGTTGAGCAGTGAGCACCTCCCGGCACATTGGAAAGTTGGCGCCTGTAGCTCCAGCCCTCAGTGCCTATACAAGGAGCTGCATATTAACTTCTGAAGAGCCGCATATGGCTCCGGAGCCACAGGTTGGCCACCCCTGAACTATAAAAAATAGACTTCACAGTGGCTGAAAACGCAAGTTACATCATTTGCAAAGCCCAACTTTTTATTCCCTTCAAAGGATGACTATAACAACAAATATATTTAGCATCCTCCTTCTCACAGATCCAAAAGCCCTTTGCAATCCTTGGCCCTAAGCTTGCGATGAGCTCTACATGTGCATGCTCCTGTACTGACACTGAGCAGCTTGCAGAATCAGACCTGTGCGTGGAATCCTGTCCTGTGCTGCATGGTGCAATCTGGAGCGGAAGTGGATTTAAAAAGACAGGTTTCCCTTTAGTTCTCTAGAAAATGCTGGCAAAGAGAACCAACATGCCTAAATATAGGTTTTGGGTGCTAAAGTCAGGCCCCAAGTTTGAAAAATTTGGTCATATGTATATATTGGTGGCAGATATAAACTGCCATGCAGTTGGTAAAAGCTGCACTGAGCTGACGGACTACAGAGTGTAGTTACAACAATTTTCAACATTTGCAAGGTTTGCAAATTTCCAACCACAAGTAGCATTTCTGATTCCTCTGGCTTAAGCTACATTAGAGACAGAGTCCAAGAAATACAACACACATATCCTAATATAAGCCATCCACACAGACCATCTTTTATATTCTACCCTTTCTTTCAAAGCAACCATGAGTTTCACTGACAACTTGCTGAATATCTCAAAATATTCACAAAATGAAAAACAGTGCAATCCTTGAGGAGAAATATAATCTCACGTCATTAAATTCCTTCGTGAGGCCATTCCAGTGCCTTCTACTCACTGCTCTAGTGTGTTTAATTCAATACACGTCCCTTCACCAGTTTGAAAAATTAAAAAAAAGTAATTAAAATGCAAATGTTTTCCTTTTCTCCAGAAAAAAGTTGCCTTGGCCTCAAAATTTAAATATCTTTGGACTGCACTGAATGACCTGTCAAAAGTGCCCTGTAAAAGACAAATTTAAGTTTTATACATCGGTGCAAATATATAATTATGTGAAAAATGATGGAATATTTAAGTAAGATGCTTTTCCTTCTTAATCTTTTTTATGGGCTCATTAATAAAAACTTCCTGAACCTATCTTATACCAAATAAAATATTGAGAACATTAGCATTCCAAGGACTATTTGATAGGTCATCGGTCCTTCCAATGTCAGAAAAGATACGTCTGGATTTTAACCCTAGCTCCAAGCTAGGGAAGTTTGTCCTGGCTCCCCTTTCCCTTTGAGGCAGCCTGAAAATGTATTCCCTTACCTTGCAGCCTCCAACATGATGGGCAACTCTCTTTTAAGGAAGGTCTCAGGGTACAAAAATGATCGGGGAGAGAGCCTGCTAGCAAATATGATGGGTTCCTAAGCTGCTGCAGATGCACAGAGCCTCTGAGTGCATAGGCCTGGCCTCTGTGGTTCCCCAAGTTCACTCTGCAGGGTGAATTCCACCCCACAACTGTGGGGGAAACTCCAGGAGTGGAACCTTGCAAATTTTTTCTCCTCAGTAGACCCTCCCATGGGATCTACTGCTGGAGGGGGGCATTCTGATCTCATGGGTCCAAATGTACAGAGCTCAAAGGGACAGAAAAACCAAATACATTTAAAGCACTTTTACAAATAAACTGAAAGAGTTCTTCTGTATGCAAAAAATGTCAAGTACTGTGTATCCTACTGGGAAGCTGGAAAACTACCCTTTCCAGCACTATACAACCTTTGTTTCTTAGCACTTATGTAGGGCTCAACATCATCCAAGGGCTGAACAGACCTTAATGAATTGATCTTCATAATACCTCCAGGAATTAGGTGAGATCTGTGAAGCTGTGGAAAGTGCATAACTCCAAGAAAACTGTAATGTTTTCTGATACTGTAAACCCTTTACTAGAGCTGGAAAGCACTGTTATTCTCAACCAAGCACCACTTGTTGATCCTTGGAAATACTACACTTTGATTTTTCAGTGCTTATTTACTATATGTGTTTTTTTTTTTTTTTTTTGACTTTTACTGACAGCGTCAAACACAGTAACTCCTGCCCTGGCCAATGCTGGTAGGGGGAGCAGGAATACTGTCCAGCATATTCACTGATCCTGTCATCCGTGACACGATTCCATTACTATTATTTTGAAAGATGCTGCTGACCCAGTAGAGCTTATCGAGTGCATGTTATGAATTCCGCCCTGCTGATGTAGGGGGAAAGAGGCCTCTAATTCCCAATTTCCTCACTAACACATCCATGCAGACAAGGGTTTAGCCCTTATGCTGCTTTTACGCTATCTTTTCTACCTTAAAATTTCCCAGTGTTCCTACAACTGACTCATCTCCAATGGTGGTTCCTTTGGCCACTGGTATTTTACCATCATGTTGTCGGACTTTGCTCAGAGCAGGTGTAGATGACACAATGGTAAATATGTTGGTGGCTAAGAGCCCTTTGTCTACAGTGGAGTTCCCATCATTGCTTCCACCAGTGGAGCTGAATGGACAGTAGCCATGGTGGGAATCTGGGGGGAGAAAGTAGCGAGGACTTCGCAAAAGAACTGGTTGTAGAGGAAAACCTTGGTTCGAATGATCATGAGTTAATTCAGTTTAAAATAAATGGAAGGATAAACAAACAGGTGTACAATTAGGGTCCCTGATTTCAAAAAGGCAAACTTTAAAAAATTAAGGGAATTAGTTAGGGAAGTGGACTGGACTGAAGAACTCAAGGATATGAATGTGGAGGAGGCTGAGAATCACTTTAAGTCAGAGTTGTAGAAACTATCTGAAGCCTGCATCCCAAGCAAGGGGAAGAAATTCGTAGGGAAGTGTTGCAGACAAAACTGGATGAACAAGCATCTCAAACAGGTTATTAAGAGAAAGCAAAAAGCCTACACAGAATGGAAAAAAAGGGATGGATCAGCAAGAAAAGCTACCTCTTGGAGAACAGAAACTTTAGGGGGGGAAAGTGAGAACTGCCCAAAGCCAAGCAGAATTGAACCTTGCAAAAGAAATTAAAACCAACTGTAAAGGGTTTGTTAGCCATATAAATAAAAAGAAAATAAGGAAAGAAGTGGGATCGCTAAGCGCTGAGGCTGGGGTGGAGATTAAAGATAATATAGGTATGGTCCAACATCTAAATGAATACTTCACTCTTATTAAAAACTGAGGCAATGAGGAGTTTGGAGCCTAATGAAAATAAGGATATGGAAGTTGAAATTACCACATCCAAGGTGAAAGCCAAACTCAAACAGCTTAATTGGACCAAATCGGGGGCTCAGGATAATCTCCAAGAATATTAAAGGAACTGGGACATGAAATTGCAAGCCCAATGGCAAGGATTTTCCATGAATCTGTAAACTCAGGGTCGTACCTGATGACTGGAGAATTACAAATATAGTAACTATATATAAGAAAAGGGAAAAATTGATCTAGGAAACTACAGGCCCATTATTTGACCTCAACTGCATGCAAGATTTTAGAACAAATTTTGAAAGAGAGAGTAGTTAAGAACTTGGAGGTAAATGGTATAAAATATAACAATACCTTTTACAAAAAGTAGATCTTGCCAGACAAACCTGATCTCCTTCTTTGAGAAGATAATTAATTTTCTAGACAAAGAAATTCAGGAGATCTAATCTACCTAGATTTCAGTAAAGCATCTGATACAGTTTCACATGTGAAATTATTAAATTGGAGAAGATGGGGATTACTCCAAGAATTGAAAGGTGGGTAAGGAACTGGTTAAAGGGGAGATTACAACAGATCATGCTGAGAGGTGAACTGCCAGATTTTGGAGGGAGGTTACTAGTGGAATTCCTCAAAGACTCGTCTTGGGACCAATCTTATTTAACATTTTAATTAATGAGCTTGCACAAAAAGTGGGAGTGGGCTAATAAAATCTGTGGATGATACTAAGTTGGGAGGTATTGCCAATACAGAGGAGGATCGTACAAGATTTGGATGACCTTGAAAATCGGAGTAACAGAAATGGGATGAAATGTAACAGTGCAAAGTACAAGGTCGTGCACTTAGGGACTAATAAGAATTTTTGCTAGAAGCCCTTGAAAGTGACAGAGGAGGAGAAAGACCTGGGTGTATTGGTCGATTGCTGCCAATGTGATGCAGCCATGAAAAAGGTTAATGCAATCCTCCTAAGCATCAGGCAAGGTATTTCCAGCAGAAATAGGAAAGTGTTATAAGGATGATCAGAGGAATGGAGAACCTACCTTACGAGAGGAGACTTAAGGAGCTTGGCTTGTTTAGCCTAACAAAACAAAGGATGAGGGAAGATACGATTGCTCTCTATGAATACATCAGAGGGATGAACAGCAGGGAAGGAGAGGAGTTATTTAAGTTACGAGTCAATGCTGACAAGAATAAATGGATATAAACTGGCTGTCAATAAGTTTAGGCTTGAAAGATTAGACAAAGATTTCTAACCATCAGAGGAGTGAAGTTCTGAAGCAACCTTCCAAAGGGAGTAGTTGGGGCAAACAACCTAATGTGTTTTAAGAAAGAGCTTGATAAGTTTATGACAGAGATTGATAAGGGGATAGTCTGACGAGATTGCCTACAATGGCATACGGCCCATTTGTGACCGCTATTAGCAAATATCTCCAATGGCTGGAGATGGGTCATTAGATGGGGAGTGCTCTGAGTTACTACGGATAATTCTTTCCCAGGTGTCTTGCTGTTGGGTTTTGCCCACATACTCAGGGTCTGACTGCCATATTTGGCAGAGACCTTGTTTTTTTGTTTTCTGTTTTTGCCTTCCTCTGAAGCGTGGTGTATGAGTCACTTGCTGGTTTGAACTGGAGTAAACGGTGGATTCTATGTAACCTGAAGTCTTTAATTCAAGATTTGAGGACTTCAGTAACTCAGCCAGAGGTGGTTAGACTATTGCAGGAGTGGGTCAATTAGGTTATGTGGCCTACATTGTGCAGGGGGTCTGACTAGATCATCATGATGGTTCCTTCTGGCCTTAAAGTCTATGAGTCTAGTCATGTGTAGACTGCAAACTCACTGCTGATATACCCCTAGCATCACTTGTTTATGACTTTTTCCAAATATTCTCTCCTCTTGAGTAGAAACACTTGTATGCTTTGTCTAAGCTCAAAGATTTAACTTTTCAAAACAGTTTTAGGAAAACCTATAATTTCTCTCACTCTCTCTCTCTGTGTGCATATCATATATATGTATATATATTTGCATTCAAAAATTAATCAGATTTTTGTGCAGAAATAATCCAAACTGATAATCCAAGATGAATGCTAAATTGCCTGATTTTGAGTGAGCCTTTGTTTTTGCCCTGTAATTGTTGGTCCACAATAACCAGGCTCACATTTTTGTTCCCATAGGTAAAACTCTCCCCTGGTGTGGGGGTCTATGCCACCTAAGCCCCAAATAGGTGCTTCGGGAAGAGGTGAGAGGAAACCATGGAAGTTCAGCCACACAGGAGTGTCTGTGCATCTCATATATGCTTAGTATTGTCAACCCAAAGCATTCAAAAACCATCAGCTCTCAAAAATGCATGGCTTATTAATAAATGTGGTGTTTTCTTTTTTTGCTGTCGGGTTTCTGAGTCTTTAGAATACACTAGGGTCATGTTTGCAAACTCTTTTGCACAACCACAAGGGCAAAAACATTTTTTTTTAATTAAAGTTGGAATTCTCACATAATCACTTGAACAAGGAGCTGGGCTTTAAGAAAAAAAACCCAGCATATATCATGGAACTCATGATAAAATAATGAGAGTTGGCAACACTGGAAAGGATTTCTGTGCTGACTTTGGTCCCAACTCAGCAAAGCACCTAAATGTGTGCTTAGTTTTAAACACATGAGAAATCTCATCTGTATTTAGCAAAGCATTTGTGCACATGCTTAACTTTGGAACTAGTCACATCCTTAATGCATGCACTTAAGTGTTTAAATGTTCTCCTGAATTGGGACCTTTACATTTAGGAGCCGGATCCTGCTAATCAATGAGAGGGACATTGAGGGGTAAGGCCCTAAATTTGAAACTTTAGCATTATATTAATATAGCTGTTTGCATTTAATATTTAAGTCTGCCAAACAGAAGTGCTGGAACAATTTTTATAGTGGGGGTGCTGAGAGCCATTGAACCAAACTGTAAAGCCTGCATATAATGGAAACCACTTCAAGTCAGGGGGTGTGGCAGCCCCCCCTCCCAACTAGTTCCAACACCTATGCTGACAAAGTAAAGCTATGAAAATCAAGAGTCACAAACTCTCATATTGATTCTAAAGACAAGATCATGGTCTGTATAATACCGCATAAAGCTTTCTTAATATCAAAAAGGCATCATCTCCATGGACAGAACGATGGGAAAAATGTTCTTTAAAACAACTACCACCATAAAATGACATCTGCAGTTAGACAAGGCGAGTGAGGTAATATCTTTTATTGTTCCAACTTCTGTTGGTGAAAGAGACAAGCTTTTGAGCTTACACAGAGCTCTTCTTCAGGTTTTTAACCTAAGAAGACAAAGGAACTGAGCACTTTGTGGGATATCCTGAGCATCTTGCTGGAAGGAAGTGTGGGAATAATCTTATCTTGAACCAAGACTGTAGTTTTGTTAAAGCATTTTTCACTTTTATTTGCTGTAGCCATTTCTGTCTTTATCCCTTACTTGAACTGACTTAAAATCTCTCTCTTTTTGATTAAATAAACTTGTTTTACTTTTATTTTAAATTAACCCAGTGCTGTGTTTGACTTGAAGTGATTATTAACCCCAGTTAAAGCAACAAGCTGCTGTGCTTTTGTCTCTTTAAAGGAACAACAGACCTTATTGCTCCTCTGAATGTTCCAGGAGAGCGCTGGACATTTCAGGGCAGGCAGTTTGGGGGAAATTTGGGACTGGGGGTGTGTTGGGGTCACTTGGCTAGTAGTAACCAAGGCTGGTGTAGACCAGAGTATGATCGTGGTGTAACAAGCAGGCTTCTAAAGTCAGAGTTGCTGAACCAGGGCTGCTCAACACACAGACACGAGTGCATGCTTGTATGCTGGCTGGGAGCATCCACATAGGGCATATGTATGTCTACAAAGCAAAGAAAAACCCACACCTGGCCCATGCCTGCTGGCTCGGGCTCGCAAGGCTTGGACTGTGGAGCTGTTTCATTGCTGTGTAGACTTCTGGACTTGGGCTGGAGCCCAAGCTCTGGGAACTTCCCACCCCTCAGGGTTCTAAAGCCCAGATGCTAGCCCAAGCCCGGAAGCCTGCACAGCAATTCAGCAGCCCCACAGCCCGAGCCCAAGTCAGCCCGCATAGGCCAGTCACAGGTTTTTCTTTGCGGTGTAGACATACCCACAAGGAGCTACAGCAGCAGAGCATTTTTAAGTCACTCTGTTACCAGAGAATCAGTGACACAACCTCTCACTGGTCTGAATTGCACCCCAGAATGTGACAATCTTACAAAGCTTGAAAGCTTGTCTTTCACCAACAGAAGTAGGTCCAATAAAAGATATTAACCTCACCTACCTTGTCTCTCTAATATCCTGGGACCAACTTGGCGGCAACAATAACAGTGCAAACAATATCTGCAGTAATAAACATATCCAAAAATTGGGAGTAATTCAGTGTAGTTAAGTACTAGTTGAAGGCTGTTTTTACCATTAAAAAAAGAAGAAACTGGCTGACAATCCTATAAGTTTTCTATAGTTGGACTACTAGTTATAACAGAAGTAATGATAAACACTTTACAAATACCATAGATTAAATTGGACTGATAGTCATTCACAATATTAACATAGAATATCCTACAGCTTTTAAAACTGTTATGCTTGACTTGCTAGTTTTTGTTTTCTAACAAAGATCTTTTAGGACTTGATCCAACTCTGCTGGTATCAAAAGAGTCTTTCTATTGACTCCAAAGTGCTTTGGATCAGACCCATAGTTTCCAGTATATATTTCTGATATGAGTGTGCATCACTTTTAGTTTAAGTACATTTGCATTAACAGAAGTGAAAGGCTTCTCTACTGATTCACTGCTATGGCTTAGACTGTGTACCCTAATGCCTGAGCAGAGTGGACCTTCAGCATGTGATTCTTCCCACTCACTCTTGAAAGGCATTGATCCCCCCCACCCTGTGCCTTGACCATGGTCTGAGTCCATGCAGAGGGAGGGACAGAGAATAGGCAGGCTGAGGGGAGTAGTGAGTGAACTGGGATGAACACACACATCATTCCACCTCTTTTGCCCCATGGAGCTGAAAGTACAACCTGGTTGTACTATCTTTTCAGCAGAACTCCCTTTTCCTGCCCCTTGCAGCTACTTCTGAAGTCCCAGGAACCACACAGCCAGAGGAATTGCAAGTAGAGTGGTTCCAAGGGGGGTAGGGGATGGGGGAGACAAACAACAGGGGAAGAAATGCAAGGGTATCGTTGCAGAGATTTCCACCTCAGCTCCCACAGCTGGGGGCAATACGGGCCCATATCTTCACACTTAGTCCAATTAGTTGCTCTACAAACTCTTATCATTTTGGAAGGGATTGTGGGGGGTGGGGGTATCTAGATTTAAGTACATTTTCCAAGTTATAAAATCGAAAAGAAGCTGTGATTTTAAAATACTTAAATTCTTCCATCTAATTTTTTAAATGACTGCATAATAAAACGTATTGTAAAATTCTACGTCACACAAAACATATTATTTTCCCATATTCGGAACAACAGGGAACATTATTCTTCTTTTATCCAAGAAAATCTACAGCTTGAGAATCTATTAAAAAGCTGTTCTAAACAGGGATTGTGTTCTTTGCCAATGTTTCCTGGTGGTACCCAGTCCCACTCACATTATTCATTATTCTATCATGTCAGCATTGCACATTCTTTCCACTATTTAAGTATAGTCAATATAATTTCCATTTTGCTACCATAGGATAGGATTCAAGGATACAAGTTATAAAAAGCTGAGCAGTTAAGAAATAAAGATGAACCATCAGCACTTTGACAGTCTTCATCCTCACTTTCATGGCAGAGCTGAAATCGCTCCATTGAAAACTGTTTATTTTTCAAAACCTTTACAGGAAAACTTAATAGCTGAGCATTTCACAGGGAATGAAATGCAAGTCCAATGGAGCTCATTCATGACTTTCAAACCCAATTATAGTATGGCTGATACAAAACAGACTTATGTGCTTAAAAAAACCTGGAGGACTGCATGGCTATGGGCTTATTAATGAACTAGAGAGCCAGCCTTTGCTAGGTTGTCAGTTCACTGGAATATAGGAATTGCCAAACTCAACCGATCAGTTGTCTTCTAGTCCAATATCTTGTCTCTGACAGGAACCAGCTGTTTCAGCTGCAGGTACAAGAGACCCAAAGTCAGCCTACATCAGTAGTAACAGGAAGTTACCATCTGATAGCAGTTTGGCGGTTGGTGGGAAACGTACAGGTGGTCTCAGGCCTGTTTCTCATGGACAGGTGTCCACCATCACAAATATCACTTAATATTATTTAACATTTGTATGTAATGTAGCACTAGAGCTGTACATGGTGCTTTACAGAGAGTTCTAACTGGCAACGTTAAAGAGGCCTTGAAAAGATGGGTGAGGGAGACTGTGCTCTCCCCTCTTTCATGTGGCTTGTTTTTGGAATAAAAATTAATTGAACTTACAGTGGGGAAAAAATAAAAAACTTCCAGACACCTCTTTCACCTCCCCATCCCCCAAAAGACACAGATGGGAAAATTAGGGCCTTTTGGGTTTGAACAACTGGATGGTAGTCAGTCACATGCAGTAATTGCTACTAAATAATAAATAAAAAAAGAGGGGATAGTGAGTCTGACAACTGTGACATAGCACTTTCAAAAGGAGAAATCCTTGTGAAAACATAGTAAAGACACAAAACCAGGACATTATGTGACGTGGTCACAAAATTCTTCCCCAATAGACAATAACTTTTTAACCTTGATTAGAGAGAGAGACTCGGACATACTGACATTTTAAACGACAAAAAACATAGTTAATGGAGAGTTAAGGTTGCCGCTTGTGCCCTTCCAGCATGTCAAGTTCAGCAAAACTCAAACTTTTCCATCTGTATAAGGGGGATAATGGGACAGAGAGGAGAAGTGACTTGCCCAAGGTAACCGACCAGGCTGGTGGCAGAGCTAGGAATAGTCCCAGTGCAGTGGTCTTACCTCTAGACCACAATCACTATGTAATGCCTCAGTTTTCCTCTCCCTCTTGTACACTTTGCTATAGTGAATGGAGATCATAGAATCATAGAACTGGAAGAGACCTCGAGAGGTCATCTAGTCCAGTCCCCTGGACTCAAGGCAGGACTAAGTATTATCTAGACCAGGGGTTGGCAACCTCTGGCACGCAGCTCGCCAGGGTAAGCACCCTGGCAGGCCGGGCAAGCACCCTGGCAGGCCGGGCCAGTTTGTTTACCTGCCGCGTTGGCAGGTTCGGCCAATCGCGGCCCCCACTGTCTGCGGTTCGCCGCTCCAGGCCAATGGGGGCTGTGGGAAGTGGCGCGGGCCGAGGGATGTGCTGGTCGCGGCTTCCTGCCGCCCCCATTGGCGGCATGGAGCAGTGGGGGCCAGGGGCCAAGGCAGGCTCCCTGCCCTGGCTCTGCTCAGTTCCCGGAAGCGGTGGCATGTCCCTCTGGCTCCTAGGCTCTGCAGCTCCAATTGACTGGGACCCGCTGCAGCAGGGTCGGCGCCTGTGGGCGAGGGCACCCAGAGCCCGCACCCTGACCCCCTACCGCAGCCCTGAGCCCCCTCCCGGAGCCTGCACCCCACACTCCCTCCCGCACCCCAAAACCCTACCCCAGCCCTGAGCCCTCTCCCGCACTGTGAACCCTCCTGCCCCAGCCCGGAGCCTCCTTCCACACCCTGAACCGCTCATTTCTGGCCCACCCCAGAGCCCACCCCCCCAGCCCAGAGCCTGTACCCCCTCCTACATCCCAACCCCAGCCCAGAGCCCCCTCCCACACTCCAAACCCCTCATCCCGGAGGGAGGGGGGGATGGAGTGAGTGGGGGGCGAGGCCTCGGAGAAGGGGCAGATTAGGGGCAGGGCCTCAGGAAAGGGGTGGGGAAGGGGGCAGGGCAAGGGTGTTTGGTTTTCTGTAATAAGAAAGTTGGCAACCTTACTACCCAATCCAATCCACCCCTTCTCAAACTGGGCCTCTCATCCACACACTCTGGCCACCCCATAGAGGGGCATTGTGTATCTTAACTATTTATTCTCTGGATTTCAGATGCTTAAATTTGTGTTACTTCAGTCCCTCCACTTCAGATCCCAGAACACACAGTGGGCAGGGAGAGTGGCTCATATCCCTGCAAAGGGATAGGGCTCTCCCCCCAGATCCCAGCTCACACACACACAAGGGGTGAATTCAGGGCTGACAGGCCCCACCACCCCTAAACCCTCAAATTCCTCTGCTATCCCTCATATTCCAACCCTGCCTATCCTCTTCCCTCCACTTCTTCTAAGCCCTACCCTCCCCCCCTTGCCTGAGCCTCCCACACTCCTCTTCCATCCCCCCCCACCCATTCATCCCCCTCCCCATAATACTCCTTTCCGTTGCTGCAGACCCAAAGTCCTCTTCCCCAATACCACCTACTCCTGCATCCCTAATACCGCTCCCCTCCTAGTGTAATTTATTTCCTTTTCAAAAACGAGGAGGCCGCCGGTGGCACCTTAAAATTTATTCGGGCATAAGCTTTCGTGGGTAAAAAACCCCGCTGAACTCCTCGTTTTTGTGGATACAGACTTACACAGCTACCCCTCTGATACTTTTCAAAAACAGTTTCAGCATCTTGTGAATATTCTGCTGTACTCTGATTACATTTCACAAACACCCCCCACACACACCCCTGGACAGAACCAGATTTTTCCGTGTTTACAGTTCATTTTTAGATTTCTCCTCAGGGTGGATTTCAGACTTCAAAGTTGCAAGCTCAGAGAGGTGTTAAGTGTCCCATTTCATTGGAATGAAATGTTCTCAGCTGAAAGAGAACACCACATGGAGATGAATACACCCTGAAACAATAGCTCTGAGACCTGTGAACTGCTCCATTCATGTCAGTGGGTGTTCTCTCCCCATCCCCAGTGTTGAAGAGTTTCTTACATATGTCAATCCTACCTGTTCTCAGCTCCTCACCCAGTCTCAGCAGAGTGTTCTCTGTGCCTGCTTTCACCATGTCTGTTCCAAGATTCCCACCCAAAGGGGCAAGGCTTCCCCAGATCCTAGCTCACATGGGGGTGTGGAAGAGCGGCTCAGACACCCCAAGAAAGGAAAGCTTCCCCCAGAACCTGATTTACATGAGAGAGGGCAGCAGCAGGGGCGGCAGGTTTGTATAATTTTTGGTGGTGCCCAGAACCTGTCCAAGTCCCGCGTCCCCAGCCCCTCCCACACACCTGCCTAAGGCTCTGGGAGGGAGTTTGGATGTGGGAGGTTTGGGTGTGGGAGGAGGTTTGGGTACAGGAGGGGTGTGGGCTCTGGGACAGAATTTGGGTACTGGGTGCAGACTCTGGGCTGGGGCAGGCGGTTGGGGTGCAGGAGAGGGTTTGGGGTGCTGGGTACAGGCTCTGGGCTGGGACAAAGGACTGGGGTGCAGGGTGTAGGGCTAGGCCAGGGATGAGGAGTTTGGGGTACAGCAGGCAGGCTGCCCTGGGACTGGTGTGGGGGGCTAGAGAGGAGGACTCCCCCCCAGCTCTCCCCCCACCGGCAGCAGCGAGCTCCGGGCCCCACCCCAGCACAACACTCACCCAAGTCCCCCCAGGCTGCTGCTCAGGAGGTCCAGCCAGGATAAGCCCCCCCGAGTCGACTCAGAATCGCCTGCCATGCGCCTCCTCCCCTCCTCCTTCCGCCCTCCGCCGGCGCAGCAGCCACCGCCTCAGCCTGCCCCCGGCGCCGCTCCCTTGTAGCCTACAGCGGCCAGTAAAGGGGCACAACGCAGAGCTGCAGGAGGCAGCCGCCCGCTGCCCAGGGCCGGCAGGGACGCTTGGGGGAGGAGGCATGCAGGGGTGGCAGGCAGGGCCAGAGGAGAGACCCAGCCCCAAACATTGGTGGAGCTGGGCCTCTGGGGCCCTGAATTTGCTGGAGCGCGGGCACCATGGGCCCATACAACTCGCTGCCCCTGAGCAGCAGGGATGGAGGAGATCAGACCCTTATAGATGGTCAGGGGCCACCAGATCCCAGCACACAAAAGGCAGGGCAGGGAGTAGGTCTCAGATACCCCCAGGGGACAGTGACGCCCTAGATCACATGAAAGCATTAAGAAGTGGTGCTCAGAAACTCCCAGAAAGGCAAGATCCTTCCGGTACCTGGCTCACATGGGGCCAGGACCCTCAGATACTGGCGCACACAGAGGGACAGCACAGGAAGCATTCAATAAATCAGATGTGCTTGTCCTCCTCTCTATGATTTTGACATACTTTTGACACCTAGTTTTTGAAACCAGAAATGTACCAGAAATGTTGTTCTTTACTAACAGCTATCATAAAAAAAGAGAAATTACCCAGTACCAAAAGCAAATAACTACTTGTAAAAGAAATGCCACAACTGTAACAATATCAACAGTAGAGGTTAACCTCTAACCTAAGGCATGACGGTTAGGGATTAGACTAGCTATTACAATTGTTCTGAAAGAGTATTGGCTTGGTATGAGAAACTGGTAACATCATACCACTGGAATCTGATTCTCATCTTAATTTACATGTGTTTTGCACCAGAGTAAGTGACTTCAAGAGTTACTCCTGATTTATACCAGTGTAAGAGGAGAGTCAGGCCATGTGAGTCTAGAAAACAAACACTCAATTTACATAATGAAAGCTTCCATTTGCAAATGAAATCTGAGGAAAAATTAAAAGAAGCTGTTCACTGTATCCAACCATTTATTTTCCTGGAACATGGTGAAGAGCAGAAAGACATACAAGAATATAAAGCCAGCTCAATCATCAATATCATTGCTGTATTATGAGAGGTAATTTATATTATTTAGTATAACATATAAACATTGTCTCATCTGTATCATGGAAAACCAAGTTTCTGAAAATTATTGACCAAACAACAAATTATCCCCTTCCTTAGTTATTAAAGTCTGATTGCCCAGTCCTTACCCACAACCCAACCAGCTCAGCACCTTCCCTTTGCAGGGGAAGAAGTGCCACAGAGATGGCTGCCAACACTTCCACATAGGATGGGTACACCCAACAAGTATGGGTCCTTTCTACATGTGGATCCCAGGGAGACACTTAAGCCACCTCGCCCTGACCCCTCAGAAAAGGAGAGAAACTAGAGTTGTTTTCTATGGAAAGACAGGAGACTACCTTTCTGCCTCTAGACAATAAATGTTCCCATTTTGAAAGTTTTAACGGCCTGATCCAAAGTTCCCTTAAGTGAATGGAAAGACTCCCATTAACTTCAATAGGCTTTAAATCAGGCGGTAAGAGGGGAACCCAGGGAAGCATCTCTCTCAAGGGAACAAATATTTCGGTTATTTGAGCTAGTGTCAGATACTGTAAAAAAGAACAAGGGGTTTTGAGAAAGGGATAAGAAACTGCTAAGCATGAGCATAAATTATATTCAATTTCCCCTGAGTAGTTAATGTATGGAATTATTGAGGGTATAAAATTGATTTAAACACTGCATTGTGAGAGTTTGGGGCTGATACCATTTGAAGACTTCACAAAATGCTCTGAGATCAGCAGTGTATACCTTTGAACTGATAATTAAAAATAAAGCCAACAAAAACTCAGACCATGCCAAGGTGCAATATTACAGTATGCCTGAGATTTCGGAGCAAGAAACTATCATTTGCAAACTTCCCTGGAGCTACTGGAGGTGAATCTGGCCCAGAATGTATGTTTATTTTATTATGAATAAAACCCACACTATTGAACAAACAGGCAGACAACCACAGAATATCCTGCCATGTGACATAACTTACTAATCAAATCAGTGGTTCTCAATCTATTTACCATTGTGGGCCGCATATGCGGCTCTGTGTTATGTGGGTTGCATCCACACTATATACTACTGTATGGCCTAAGGATGTCACATGGACTGCAGCTGTGTGCTGATTGGGCCACAAGTGGCCCATGGGCTGCGGGTTGAGAACCACTGAACCAAATGAAGTATTCGGTCTTCCCAGACTCTGCCACCTGCTTGCAACAATTTTTGTTGTTACATGATTGCAAACAATACCTTACCTGTGTTGACTGGTTGTTTTTGTGTAACTTTGCACCAGGTGCCAGGATCTCAATTCTAAACCAGATGCCTTGTGCCATTCAGGGGGTGCAATGAGCTGGATTCTGGCCATACCTAGCCAGCTGAGAGTCCCATTGTTTGCAGGGGGGGGGGGGGGAGGGGGAGGAGGAGGGAAGGGAAGTCAGCTGGTGTACAGCTGGCACCTGCATCAGATGCTCCAACTGACCCCCATTATAGGAGCCATGGCAGGGGCAGGGAAGGTTGAAGGGAGGGAGCAGAACTCCATTAGTATGCTCTAACTCAGGGGTAGGCAACCTATANAAGAGACCTTCTAACAACGTTAAAATGTATTACTGGCACGCAAAACCTTATATTAGAGTGAATAAATGAAAACTCGGCACACCACTTCTGAAAGGTTGCCGACCCCTGCTCTAACTCATGCCAGCTACGAATCAGGAAGCTGTAACTGGTTCCCTGATACTCATCCCCCTTCTGTACTGAGCATAGCCCAGACACAGGAGAGCTTCAAGTCCCATACGTCTTGGAATTTTCTTTTTTCACCTGTAGCTCCCTAAAATAAAGTTAAAAATAAAACAAAAGTAACTACCTCCTGCTGTGCCTCCTCCCCACCCCCATGATTATTTACCAACTTCCAGCATCTGTCCTTTTGTTGTGCTTAAAAATGAGCCTGACCCAAACCCCAGACCTGCACACTGCTGAACTTTTGGGAAATTCATATTTCAGATTGGATTTTTGCAGCCCAACTCTAGTCACTTTTCATAAAAACTAAATTGCTGTTTTAACAGATAAAATCTTAACCCTTAATCCAGAACTAATCACTTTTCTCGCAGAGCAGAACTGACGTAAAGAGACCCTGTCAAGGATGAGAGCAGAAATCTTGTCAGCTTCAGTACTTTACCTGCTCATAATATTAGAGCAAACAAGGAGAGGGGCTAAAGCTGTATCCATCCACGCACTGCAGCAAACCTAGTGGTCTGAGGTTGGTGATGGTGGGTCACTCAAGAGTAAGAGCCAGGTTTTTAACAGCAGCAAAGAATCCTGTGGCACCTTATAGACTAACAGAGGTTTTGCAGCANCACAGGATTCTTTGCTGCTTTTACAGATCCAGACTAACACGGCTACCCCTCTGAGGTTTTTAACAGTGCTCCCTGTTTGTGCACCAATATCATGTTATGTCAACAGAAATGTGACTAGCATTATGTAGCATGGTGTACAAGTTAATTCATTTTCTAGAGAACATAACCACCGCATTATTGGAGAATGACAATAAAACTCTAGATATCATGATGTAAAGGAAACTCAACAAACTTTAGCACAGGATCTTTGGTGTGTCACTCAGCTACTTATTAACATAGAGACAAGAAAGATAAAAGAACCCTTTTCATTTCAGCTATGATGCCTATACATATATATATATATATATATATATGCGCTGTCCTGTGGACCTTTAGATATGTGATAGTCTATATAGTTTTAAGAAATGCATAACAGATTAGGTTTTAGTCCCTACCTGGTAAAAATAATTCTTCTTGCATTTCTGCTCTGGCTTGCTCAGAAAAGCACCTTTTCTTCAGCCATTCAGCCTCAAATTCACTGGTGTGTTTGTCTGGCCATGTAATATACACCTTATATCATAAAATTAAAAAAGATAATTAACGAGAGATTCAATGAAATCTGCCTGAAACTACCACTCAAGGTACCAGCAAAATTCAATCTCCTTACCAGAAATGTAATATATTACTTGCTACTTTGCAATTAAATGTCTCTTGTGGGCAACCTCTCATTTATATAACTGCAAACACTTTCAAAAGTCCATTTAAGCATTACCTACACTCCCTCCTTTTACAAGAGGTCAGTTTCACAATGAAGAAGTGACAGGGCTTGCTGACTGGTGCTGGATGCTTTCATTCTTTATCCCTGCTGCACTTAGCAGTGGTATGTTCTGTATGGGTCCCAGTAAGGGAAAGCAGGACATGAATAGATCATGGAGGGCAGCACTTCATTGCAGGGAGTGACAAGGAGGAAAAGGGTGGAGGAAGTGACAATAGTTTGGGAGTGAAGGGGATGACTACTTGGAAGGACTGAAGTAGAAAGAGGAGGAGTGGACAGGAATACCTTTAAAATCTATTTCTGTTAGTTATGAATTAGTGTCCCGCTGTGCAGAGGTAGACAAGCTCTTCTCTAAAGAGTTTAGAGTTTAGAGTTTAATTAATAATTATAATTCAAGTGTACAGGTAAAGTAGGCGTTTACCTTGTATTCAGACAATTCAGAGAGACAATGTGCGATAATGGACAGAGCACGGGACTGGAAGCCAGGAACTCCTGAGTATTAATCCTGGCTCTGCCACCCACTCACTGTGTGGCCTTGAGCAAATCACATCAACTCTGCATCTGAGCTTCCTCAACTGCAAAAATGGGGATAACAACCCTTATTTCCCTCCCACATTTGTAAAGCATCTTGAAGATACCAGTGCTAAGGACCATTATTAATGATAAAATAAATAAAGGGAATGGAGTTTGCATATATCTGTTTTATAACCTTTACAATTTGCCAGGCAAGAAAATAAAGGGTCAAGTCCTGCTCTTAGTTACACCCATGCAACCTCATTGATTTCACTGGGATTCCACAGTGGAGACTGAGGGCAGATCTGACCCAAAGGAGGGTTCTCCCCCCAAATTTTACTTTATACATTCGTATAAATAAATTTTAAAAATACTCTTTTAAACAATGAATTAGAAGCTATTAGCTCAAGTAAAGAATTTAATAGAATCATAGAATATCAGGGTTGGAAGAGACCTCAGGAGGTCATCTAGTCCAACCCCCTGCTGAAAGCAGGGCCAATCCCCAACTAAATCATTCCAGCCAGGGCTTGGTTAAGCCTAACCTTAAAAACCTTTAAGGAAGGAGATTCCACCACCTGGCCTTTCCCTGCCCTGGCCTTTAAGGACTCCATGCTTTACTGTGACAACACAAGCAGAAGTCTCCTGCAGGAAGAAAGACAGTGTACCAGCTACGAGACAGTCACTTTCTTTGTTGGGGAGTCATACTATCTTTCCTCCATAAAGTAGCCATGGTGGAAAAGGGGGGCTGTAGGGTATGGAGATAGACACACAGGGGGAGAGAAGTTTGAGGGAGTGAAAGACTGAGGTATTAAGAGTCTGCAATTTTATCCTCACACCAGCTCCTAGAGATTAAGAAGTGAAGGCTACAGTAAAAATGTTTTATCTATCTAAAGTTAATTAAGAAAAAAAAAAAATAAGAACATTTTGGGGGTTCCTATACTTAATGCTTAATATTTTTGAAGTGGATTTTACCGCAAGAATGACATAAAATGAAAGGATTTGGATTTCTCAAGTGATAGTTATATCTAGAAATCCTACAAATACACAATATGATTTGTGGATCTATGATTATGGCATATCCTGATATTCAAGCTGCAGTACTATGCTCTCTATTCGGGTTGCTAATGAACAGATTAGCAAGAATTATTACACAAATGTCACATAAAAGCAAAATTTCTTTTAAAAATACCTTTTGTCTATCTGCCAAAGTGACCTCCTTCACCCCAATGTTAACATCCAGGTCTTCCAAAAGCAGTTTGCGTGCTTTAGCAGAACGCAGGAAGCAGTCAGGGCACTGGCAGTTGTCTCTTAGCCATACAGCAGGGTAAAGGCTCTTACTCCCATCTTCCCAGTGAATACGGACAAAATTATTCACGTCCAAAGCTTCCACTTTCTGGATACTCGTACTCACGTTGAAAGGCTGAACTGCTCCAGCTGTATGCTGCCAACAATTCCTAGAGGAAGGCGGTCTTGTAAGAATACTCCTGCCCTTTTGCACTAGCAGTAGAGTGCGTGAATAGTCTTGGCGGACTTTAGTCCTTAATAGGTTTTTAGCCACAGCATTCCACATTTTGACGACTGTTACAAAATCTTCAGAGCAAGAATAGTTTACCAGTGCAAGTTCCTCCGAGTACTATAAATAAGAACAAAATTATAGAAAGAAGAGATAAAAAGATAATGTACCAAAAAAATGCTAATTTCCCTTTCTCTTTCTTCCTTTCCCCTGAACTCCTGGGAATACATGTTCTCCGTAGTTTAGAAGTTTTGCCCAAAGATAAATGTATATTTAAGCCTAAATTTTCTACTGTGACTAGTGAATTTGGGTGGTGCCTCAACTTGATATACCTTATAGGGGCCTGATTTTCAGTGAGCTGAAAACTTTCTGAAAATCCAGCTCTCAAATTGGGCACCCAAAACTTGAGGTACTCAAAAATCACTAGTTGCTTTCAAAAATGTAGGTTTTAATGTACTGTAGCCTATCTCAACTCATATAGTTAATGATGGCATCAGTTAGAAGATTGAACTATCCCCCTGCAAGGGAAGGATATAGTCTGTGGACACAGGATGCATCAGATATTAAACTAAGAACAGAACCTGTGACTGAATATTTACCTTATTCAGAAAAATGGTTGCTCTTCTCCCTGGATTAATAAATCAATCCCAGGTCTTCCTTAATAGAAATTGGCACCACTTCAAAGCTTTTGTGTTTGTTTCTGGTTTGTCCAGTTTTTTTTATTTTTTTTATGCCAGCAGGCAAATCTTGATATCCTCGCTCAGAATCCTGGCCCCATTAAAGTCAATGGCAAACTGGCATTGATTTCAATGGGGCTAAGGCTTCACCCTCAGTCTTTACACAGCAGACGTTCCCATGGGTTCAATAGGTGTTTTGCCTTAGTAAGGACTGCAGGACTTGGTCCAGGGTTTTACATTTTCCCCACTGGTTATGAGTGAGAACTGTGTGGTAGGGGATCCTCACGCTTCTTCTGGTTTTTATTTAGTTTAACTGAATGAAAAAATAAAAGTAAAATATTTCTACTTTTTCCCTCCTCTGGGCATATTAATCCAAGGATCCCAATGATGCATTTATTGTCTATCAACCTTGCTCCATTTCTAATAAGTCTGTATAACAGTACATACAAGCAACGCACAATTACAGCTATGAGCTGTTAAACTACACACACATACCTACAAAGTGTATTTGTAAAAGTTTGCATCTCTCCCTCTTCTAAAGCAATGGTTCATATCCAGAACGATCATTTCTACTATGTGTGTTTATTCATCACTTTTTTCAAAACATTAATCCCCAATTCCTACTAACTATAAAAATATTAACATCACAGAAATGGCCTGCAATCTCTTTAACAAATATAACAGGGATCTTTTAGACAAAGCTTTAGGGTATGTGCTTGGGAAGAATTTTGAATGTTTTAATCTATTTTTAACATGGAATAATTGGATACTTATTCTAATCTCTTTACAGGAGAGATTTACTCAGCAAATATTGGGAAACAATTAGGGTTTCTGCAATATTAAAATCCTAGAAGATCTGGATGCCAAACTAAGGTGAAAATAGCAACATGAGTAAGATGGCTATTTTAGTATATTGCAAACTTTGGATAGGGCTCCTCAGCTGGTATAAATCATCATACCTTCTGTAAAGCAGTAGACTCACCCCTGCGGCACCTCCTGCTGGTTGTCTCAGGAATTAGCTCTTAGCATACGGAGCGCCCTCTGCAGGCCAGAGATCCGCCTGTCCTCTGGCACCCGTGTCCCTCCCGGACCCGGTGCTGTTGTACCTGGGGTGCTGCCCCCTAGCAGTAACCCCTCAGTCTTAGGGTCTCCCCTCCCCAGGGAACCCCCACCCACTATTCCCACCTCACCATAAGGCTACTGCCAGTCATCATCTAGCCCCACGGGGGAGGGCTAGCTCAGTGGTTTCACCATTGGCCTGCTAAACCCAGGGTTGTGAGTTCAATCCTTGAGGGGGCCACTTAGGGATCTGGGGAAAAATCAGTACTTGGTCCTGCTAGCGAAGGCAGGGTGCTGGACTCAATGACCATCATCTAGCTCCACGCCCTGGGGCAGACTGCAGTATCAGCCTAATCATCACTGACAAGGTTGGGTTTGGACCTGCTGCCTTAGCCTACCCCTGGGCTGCCCTCTGCAACCCCCAGTACCCCTTGGCCTTCTGCTAGGCCACAGCCTGAGGCTTTCCAGGCTGGAGCTCCCCAGCTCCTCTGCCTTTCCCCAGCCCTGCTCCACTCAGGTTCCCTGCAGCCAAGCCCTTCTCTCGCTGCACTCAGAGAGAGACTGCTGAGCTCCTGGCTTCCAGCCTCTTATATTGAGGCCTGATTGGGGCGTGGCCCAGCTGCAGCCACTTCCCCAATCAGCCCAGCTTTTCCCCTGTCCCACGGCTGTCTTAAGCCCTTCAGGGCAGGAGCGAGGGACCACCCAGCTACACCTTCCCTGAATACAATGGCATTACACCAGGTGACGTTCTAGTCCAGGAGTCGGCAACCTCTGGCACGCAGCTCCCCAGGGTAAGCACCCTGGTGGGCCGGGCCAGTTTGTTTACCTGCCGCGTTGGCAGGTTCGGCCGATCGCGGCTCCCACTGGCCATAGTTTGCCATCCCAGGCCAATGCTGCGGGAAGCAGCGCGGGCCGAGGGATGTGCTGCCCGTGGCTTCCCGCCGCCCCCATTGGCCCAGAGCAGCGAACCGCTGCCAGTGGGAGCCGCGATCGGCCGAACCTGCTGACGCGGCAGGTAAACAAACTGGCCCGGCCCTCCAGGGTGCTTACCCTAGCGAGCCGCGTGCCAGAGGTTGCCGACCCCTGTTCTAGTCCCTTGTGTATTCTCTAAGGTTCTTTCAAGTTATGGGGGGGGGGGGAGAGACAATCAGCTGCCCTACATAAAATCCTTTATTTCAAAAAGTTCTTGTATAAGGATAACTCATGATGGCTAAAGGCTGGGCTATGCCTTCAAAGCCCAGTCCATTGTAAGGGTGTGGAGCTAAGCTGCCCCAGGGGAAGGTCAGGAAGCATTCTGCCTCAGAGAGCAGGAGCTTCCTTTCCACAGAGGAGGCACAGTAATTTGACACCTCTTTTGGCCTTCAATGCTTAGCTGGCCTGTTTGCTCAGTGCTGTATTTGGAGAGCGGGAGAATGGCTCCACCTATGCCATGCCTCTCTTGGCTTCTTTTTGATGAGCTGTCTGTTGTTCCCAATGAGTAATTCACGGTGCAGGGGCTGCTCTTCTGAGCAACACTAATGGAGGCTGTGCCAAGGAAGAGGGGGAGTTTCCTCATTCCCTCACCCTGCACTTCACAGCTATAATAGAAGAGGTGAGGTCAATGTTCTTGCCCTATGAATAACAAATACAAAAGTGCATTTTGGGCTGGCATTATAAACCTCTTGTAGGGGTGTATCAGCCCTCACAAGCATATTTTCACCAGTGTCTTGTCAGCAATGCACCTTCCAGCAGTCAGACTCTTGTGAATTCACTCACTTTTTTTAACACCATTAGGTCCAGATGTCCTGATTTTATAGGGACAGTCCCGATTTTTGGTCTTTTTCTTATATAGGCTCCTATTACCCCCCACCCCCTGTCCCGATTTCTCACATTAGCTGTCTGGGCACCCTAAACACCATCCACGTAACCTACTCACCCACCAAATCACTTTCATCACCAAAGTTTTAAAGTGTTTTGGAAGATGAGTAGGACTTTTTAGCTGGCCTCACAACATCCTTCCTCCAAACACCACTGTGAGCATCAGGAGAAGGAGATGGGGTTAGCTGCTTCCCCATTCAGCCAACCTAAGAGAGACTTGAATCCAACTTCCTTCCAGGGCAAACAGCCTAAAAACACCTCTACCCTGATATAACGCGACCTGATATAACATGAATTCGGATATAACGCAGTAAAGCAGCACTCCGGGGGGGGCGGGGCTGCGCACTCCAGTGGATCAAAGCAAGTTCGATATAACGCGGTTTCACCTATAATGCGGTAAGATTTTTTGGCTCCCGAGGACAGCGTTATATCGGGGTAGAGGTGTACCCTTTACTTTCTGCCAGCTGATCTTATTCCTGCCTTTCCCAGCTTAATCTCCCCATAGCTTGTGTAGGCAGAATATCTTGCAGACAATTCAGCTCCACACTTGCCTCTAGTGCTTCAGAGAGGAGCATGATCAGAATTTGGCTCTCAAAAAGCCTTCAGTCTCTGTTCCACTCATGAGCAAGCTTCTTGCCCTTACACTTTAGCTATTAGGTGCAGAAGTTATAATTGTGTGAATAATGTATAGAAATAAACACTGCCCTTTTAGAAAAGAGGACTATAAATGTGGTACATTAATAAGGAAGCAATTGTCCTGTATTTTCATCTTTAAAGTTTATAGATATATTAAAAATATTTATTTGAGGCTTATCAATCTCGAGTCAAGACTTCTGCTTTGCACTGTTTTTATGCTCCACTGTATGGAAACACAAGTATGTATGCTGAAACGATTAGAGTTTCACAACTGACTAATTGACCACAGGGAAAATTACAGCAGGAATTTGTTCAGCAAGAGCCTATGACCAGCTTCATGTTCTCCTTTGATGTGTATTGCTTAACTGGTGTCCGTTTGCAGTGATGGATAACTGAGTCATTCAAAATGCATGGCAAGCAAAATCTGTTCTAAAATAGATGGCCGTAAACCTCTCAAGTGGTTTGGAAAGCAAGGCCAACATGCAAAATAAGAGAAGCCACCAATCATGTCATGAATGGGCTCTGGAAAAAGGGATAATAAAGACTCTGGAAACTATCCATTGGGCGTAATTTATGTTGTAAAGAGGACATCTGCAACTCAAACACAAATTTAAAAATATAATTTTCATTGGATTTGAGAAGCACTCCCTTGGGTGCGAGTTCAGATAGACAGCTGTAGTAGTGGTTGTTTTTTTCTTTCATGCTAAGGGAATTTGTTTTTTTAAAATAGCTGATACTCTTGTCCACACAGAAATGTTGCTATATCAGATGCATAGTACTACACTCTTCCCTACATAAGCTATTGCTGGGAGAATCTTGGAGGGGAAGTAGCTATGAGCTCCATTACAACTGGGAAAGATTGCACTGCTGGAGGTGTTGCATTTGTTCTATGCACAGAGGACTTTAGTTTCTAGTACCATCAATCTGACCCTTTCTCAAACACTAACTATTAATTTAAAAATGCGTTTAGTCTTCATATCCAGAATCTAGACACTTTCAGAATATGATACAACGGTCATTCTCTTTACACAGGTCTTTCCCTAATCAGGAAGTCCGAGAGCAGTCCAGTGTCGTTCTTTGAAGGAGGCAACAAAAGCCTATTCAATTTTGAAACCAGCTAATACTGAGATTTCTACATTCACTTTAGTTTCTTACTGTGGGTACAATTAAAACAGCCTTAGTACTCTCTCAAAAGGGAAGGACTGTCTCATAAATTGTAGCAAAACCAAACATCAGCATGTTGCACTTCTGCCTTGGAGCATGTTTTGCGTGAAAAACAATTCTGTTGAAACTATCATACTAATTTTCTTCAGTGATGAAAATATTCCAGCATGCTTTTTTAAAGGTGTATAAACACTGTGTGTCATTGCTAATTTTCCCAATATTTGGGCCTGATTCTGATCCCTCAGTGGTGTATATCTGGAGTAACTACTGAAGTCAAAGGAGTTACACCAGCATAAAACAACTGCCATTAATTCTAGTACGATTCAATTTGCTAACAATTTGTGAAGAATCTCTGGAACAGCTGAGAGTGGCAAAGATATTTCCTTTGTGGTGAAGTTACTCACTTCCTTCTTTAAATATACAAAAGTTCCTGTTGCCAAATCCCTCTGCTTATCGATTCAATGTGGAGCGATTGCCTGGGCTAGAGCTATTGTGTAATGAATAAAAAGGCTGTTTATTGTTTTCCTCAAGTCATATCATGTTGTCCATTTTTAAAACAAGTCCCAATTGAGGCCAATGAGGAGTTCAGCTTAGAAACAGCTGGCAAAGTAAGTCCCTTTGATATTATTCTTCCCTAGATACATTTACAAAAACCTCTATGATTCTCCTCTCACTTACACCAGTGTAACACCACTGACTTCAGCAGAATTTTTCAATTTTCAACAGTATAAGGGTGAGGAAAATCAGAAGCTCTGGGCCAAATCCTTAGCTGAATTGGCAAAGTTTTACTGACTTAAATGCAGCTACAGCAATTTACACCGAGGATTTGGCTCATTATCTGTAAAGAAAATGATTAACAACAAAGTTGTCATTTTATGTTACAACAATGTATTGAACATAAATAAATTAAAATGAGCTTTTAGTTACAGCAAACTAAGGTCACTTTACTCCTGAATGAAGAAATCCACACGGGGGTTTCTGCATGTTGATTTCACACCTTTAGTTGATCTGCCTTAATCTTCCTGAGTCCCCATATAGACACGGCCCCTATTTTGTAACTAAAGATATTTTCATAAAAGCAGGAAGGGGCCTGCCTGATTCTGCTCTCACTTATACACTGGGTCTACACCAGCATAAGTCCAATGATTTCAATGGAGTTACTGTTGATTTACATTGGTATATGAGCAGAATCAGGCCACGGGTATTTGTTTCTTAAGAGTCTGTGTTCCTGTTCCTTATTCCTGACATGAGAGCAGTTGACTATGGAAATGATTATAGTCATTGGGTGAGCATGAAAGAGAGAGAGAGAGAATGACTCTATATCCACGTGGTTAGGGCATCTCGTTGAGGATCTAACCCAAAGTGTGTGCACTCTCTTTGGTGCAGAGTGGGAATTCCACCTGTTTACAAAGCATATCATAATAGCAGAAAGACCCTGCAAAGCAACATTTGTATAATATAGGTGAATGTACCTCCAAAACTATGACAAAAGGCAGAGGAAAAGCATTTACAATAAAGGAGGCAAGGAAAGATATTTTAGGTATGATCACATTTCACTGTATTATCTAAAGTCTATAGTGTTTATGTTATTTTATATGAGTACATATATATGCAACACCATATAAACATGTGTTCCCTACAGGGTTAAATGCCAGTCCAGTGTCTGGATTCTGTTCTATTCCAACTCTGCATAACCTTCCAAATCAATACAGTAAACAATAAACATTTACCTTTCCTGATCTATACATCTAATTTACAGCCTGGAAGTAAAACAGTATGCTAGCAAATCTACCATAAGTCACTTATCTGAAAAGTAAAATAAGAATTAAAAATCACCACTGTTACATGCATAAGTGTAGCAAATGAGGCCTGCTAAGTGCTCAGATTTTTCATGCATCCACTGCTAGGCTGCAAAGGTGTGACCATTTCAGAAAGTGAGAGTTACAAATAGATGAGGTAAAATTTTGTGTCTTATTGAAACATGCTGCAAATATTCCTTTTTGCACTAGTTACAAATTATCTTAGGATTGAGGTCCTTTACAAAGTGATACTTGGCAAGGTGTATTTCATACTACAGCTCTGCGTAAAACCACACTGAGACCACAGGGGCCAACAGGACCACCTATAACTGGCATATGTAGAAACACTACAAACATCAGCCCTAACACGCCCTGGACTAATACACTGTAGAACTCCCTCCCACAGGAGGTCAGAAAGTCAATTGCTGTAACTGGATTTTTTTTTAAAAGGGCTGGATGATTTTATGAGCAATATTTTTAGTTACACATGTAAAAATGGGCTCATTGAATTTCACGTTTCACAGCATAAACTGATTACAGCCGGGGTCAGGAAAGAAAAATGTCCCAAGTTTAGAGTAGTGTACAATTGGCCAGATGCATTAAGTATTCTTCTCTCCATATTCTTTGAGGCATCAGCCATTACTCACTGCCAAAGGCAAGCTACCAGATTTAATAAACTGCTAGTTGAAGTGTAAGGCAAATCTTATGTTTCTAATAATTTGAGAAGTGTACTTTTTTCCAGGGCCAGTTTGTAGAGACCTTACTCCATGCAGCCTCTTGACCCCAAATAAAAACCCAAAGTTCACAAGAAATCCATCTCTAAAACCCGAGATCTAATTTAAACATGTAATAAATTAACAATCTGGAGGAATGATTTAGTAGTCTGAACCTCAGATTTGAAACATGGAGACTCACTGGAGCATAGATGTCCACAATTTATTTAGCACTTAATCCTTCTAAATATACCATGGAGAAGGTGAGACCTGAAAAATCAAGCAGCTCCTGAGTGTTTACTTGACCATTAAAGAGCGCATGACACACTTCCTAGGGATAGCACATTGCCCTGGTGCCCTTGGCCAGAACCATGTCCCTGCTCTCCTATCACCACTGGATGCTAGTGAGCTGCTGCTCTCCACCCCAGAGGTGGCTGCATTTCTTGGTGGTTGTTATCTGCTTTAAGGGCCACAGACAAGGGGGGTATTTGTAATTACCCCCTCCTAAGAAAACACCCCTCAAAGTCCTAACAGGGGAGCTGATGAGCACAGCCATGACCTGTGCTCTGTCGTATTCTGTCCCCATCTGCAACCCCTGCCCTAAACGCGGGGTGTCCCGCTCTGAAGCACCCCCCACGTTTTGTTCTCACAGCTAACCCCCCGCGTTCCCCTGCAGCGGCCCGGCTGGCGCCCTGGGAGCCCGTGTTCTGGTGCCCCGCCCCCTGCGCTCGCTCCCCTGGCAGGGCCGGGGGGCAGGAGACGCTGCGCAGTTGTTCCTCCCCCTTCACCCCCAGCGCGTCCCACGGCCGGCGGCCAGAGCCAGCTGCTCCCGCGGCGCCGGGGCTGCGATCGGAGCGCGGGGAGCGGGTGGCGCTTACCTGCACCCCCCTGCGCCGGCGAAGGGGCCTGTTCCTGCCGCGCCCTGCAACAGATGGCGGGGAGGACAGGACCTGCGGACCGGGGAGCTGGGCCAAGTGGGGGAAAGGCCGTCACGGCCGCCGCCGGAGGGGAGGCGCCACATGCCAGCGCGGGGAGGGCCAGCTGCGGTGTGTGGGGAAGGCGCTGCTTGCAGCCCCGGGGTTGGACACGCAGCTGGGCCGGGGGCCGCTTCAGTCCGCTAATCAGTTGTTAATCCGTACCCTGGCGGGCTCAGCACCTCAACCCAATGGGAGCTGAGGGGGCGCAGCGCTTCTGACCATAGGTGCTGGAACTAGGGGTGCTACCGCACCCCCTGGCGTTTAGTGGTTTCCATTATACACAGCCAAGAGTTTACAGTTTAGGTCAATGGCTCTCAGCACCCCTGCTTCTCCCAAACTATGCCAGTACTGCCTCCCCCCCCCCCCCCCCCCCCCCCCCCCCCCCGCGCATGTACCTCCCTAGAGCATTGCATATGCCACTGTCACCCACTGAAATTCAATCCCTAATTTCATAATGTTCTTTCTTAAACTAAAATCCTTAAACCCGAGCTCTATACACGGCCTTGTCAGGCATAAATATTGAAACTAGAAGTTCTTTCTGCCCTGCAGGCAAACCCAATCCTAACAACCGATGAGGAAGAATTTTCGTCAATTACATGCTACAATAAATTTGTTAAGTCTCTAAGGTGCCACAAGTACTCCTATTCTTTTAATGGGACACTGTGGCTCCATTTGTGGTATCTTTGTGCAGCTGTGGCTGGACATAAAGCAGATGTGCTTAGGTGAAGCTGGTTGAAAGCATAATTTACAGATTTGTGAAAAAGGTGCCAAAATCTCAGAGCAAAACAGAAATAAACCTGTCTGTTTTAAAAAGTGAAATAAAGATGTTTTAAATAAGAATAATAAAAAGAAAAGAAATGTGCAGTTATAATTAGGTAGTTCATTGGAGGAGTGGTAGTTTAACATTCTGCTTTGTCTTAAAAAGACAAGAACCACAGTTATTAGGGAGACATGTTAGTAAAGGCAGATACCTGGAAAAGAGGAGACTAAGGGGGGGATATGATAGACGTATATAAAATCATGAGTGATGTGGAGAAAGTGAATAAGGAAAAGTTATTTACTTGTTCCCATAATATAAGAACTAGGGGCCACCACATGAAATGAATGGGCAGCAGGTTTAAAACAAATAAAAGGAAGTTCTTCTTCACACAGCGCACAGTCAACCTGTGGAACTCCTTGCCTGAGGAGGTTGTGAAGGCTAGGACTATAACAGGGAGGTTATTCATGGAGGTTAAGTCCATTAAGGGCTATTAGCCAGGATGGGTAAGGAATGGTGTCCCTAGCCTCTGTTTGTCAGAGGGTGGAGATGAATGGCAGGAAAGAGATCACTTGATCATTACCTGTTAGGTTCACTCCCTCTGGGGCACCTGGCATTGGCCACTGTCAGCAGGCAGGATACTGGGCTGGATGGATCTTTGGTCTCACCCAGTATGGCCATTCTTATGTTCTTATATTATGTACCTACACTGTTGGAAATATATAAAGCTTAGTAAGTAAAATAAATGATCACTTAGCTATTAAATGGGCCAAATTCTCTCCATTGATTAATATAAAGCCTAAGTTCTCCATAGAGTTACAAAAGATGTATGTCTATGTAAATAAGAGCTGAGTTCCGCTCCTCCTTTGTTATAGTTCCATAGTAGAATCTCCTCAAACAGATATATTCCACTTTTTATATTCTGAAACTTCAGACATAGAATCTTAACATGTTTCAGACAAACCACATTTTATAACGTATGGGTGAAAATCCTGGCCCCATTAAAATCAATGTGAATTTTGCCATTCTTGGCTGGCATAACTCCATTGACTCCAATGGATTTATAATTTACCCAAAATGTTTATAGGTGAGAGACCTGAATCATCATGATACTACATGGCATCTTAGAAACAACAACTATTTAATTCTCACAAAGTCTCTGTAAGGCAGGTAAGTTCATAGAATCATAGAACTTGAGATCAGAAGGGACCATTATGATCATCTAGTCTGACCTCCTGCATGATGCAGGCCACAAAAGTTGACCCACCCACCCCTGAAATAACTCTCACCCCTGACTCAGCTGTTGAAGTCCCCAAATCCTGATTTGGCGACTTCAAGCAGCAGATAATCCTCTAGCAAGCGACCCCTTCCCCATGCTCGGAGGAAGGCGAAAAACCTCCAGGGCCTCTGCCAATCTACCCCGGAGGAAAATTCCTTCCCGACCCCAAATATGGCGATCAGCTGAACCCCGAGCATGTGGCCAATATTCTCCATCCTGACACTTAGGAAAAGACTCCCAATATCCCAACATTTAAAATCGGTACTAACTCCCAGGTGGCACATTATTGACCTATTGAGTAAATCAAGTTATCCTATCAGATCATCCCTTCCATAAACTTATCAAGCTTAGTCTTAAAGCCGGAGAGGTCTTTCGCCCCCACTATGTCCCTCGGCAGGCCATTCCAGTATTTCACTCCTCTGACGGTCAGAAACCTTCGCCTAATTTCAAGCCTAAACTTCCCAACTGCCAATTTATATCCATTTGTTCTCGTATCCACATTAGCACTGAGCCGAAATAATTCCTCTCCCTCCCCGATATTGATCCCTCTGATATATTTAAAGAGAGCAATCATATCTCCCCTCAACCTTCTTTTGGTTAAGGAAAACAATCCGAGCTCCTCAAGTCGCCTCTCATACGACAGGCTTTCCATTCCTCGAATCATCGTAGTGGCCCTTCTCTGTACCCTTTCCAGTTTAAGTTCATCCTTCTTAAACATGGGGGACCAGAACTGCACACACTACTCCAAATGAGGTCTCACCAGCGCCTTGTATAACGGGACTAGCATCTCCTTATCTCTACTAGAATTACCTCGCCTAACGCAACCCAAGACCGCATTAGCCTTTTTGACGGCCACATCACATTGCCGACTCATAGTCATCTTGCGATCGACCAGGACTCCGAGGTCCTTCTCCTAGTATTACTCTCCATTCAGAGAACTAAAGGGACTTGGTCAAAGTCACAGAGAATCAGTAGCAAAGCTGGGGTTAGAACTCATGAGTTCCTGGCTGGCAAGCCTATGTTCAGGTCATTAGACCATGCGTTAGATAAGATACCATAAAAGACTAGTTCAGCGATTCATTCATAGGTTTATAGATTTTAAAGCCAGAAGGGACCATTATTTCATCTAGTCTGACCTTCCATATGGAGCCCAATGACTTGTGTTTGACTAAAGCATATCTTCCAGAATGGCAACCATTCTTGATTTGAAGCTATCAAGACATGGTGAATCCACCATTTTCCTTGATGAAGACCTTTTATTCCTTTTATGGAATAGGTAGGGCCTTATCTTTTCAAAAGTACCCAATTTGATCAGCAGACTGAGATGATGTGGAGATACTCTGTAGTGGGTTATTCTGCACGACAGGCCGAAACTGCACAACATACGGACACCCCCTGGCCATTCCTCTTCAGGCATGCAATTTCCTCTAGTTACACCCATTACAGCAGCAAGGAGGGCAATGGTATAGGAAGATTTATGCCATCTCTATGCCACTAGAGGATCCCCTGGAATTAGGATAATCCTGGGGCAAATATGCTGGTTCTACTGCTAGATTCTGCCTGTGGTGTGGTACAAAGTGGCTGCACTGCACTGAATGATCTGGCCCTTATTCTGGGACTTAATGTTGCAGATGATATTACTATCAAACAACTCTGCTGTAAGCACCAACCCTCAGAAAGCTGAGCTTTCTATAAAAGAATCTAAATGCATTGTTTAAATGCCTTCATTTATCTGCTGTGCTAAGTACCTCTGGTGCTGACAAATATTTTAATGCTCCATTTATTTCAATGGAATGTTTGTTGTGGGCATTTGCTAGTTGAGATTTCTAACAGGAGAGAGAAAACCTTTTACCTCTAGGTCACTGGCCCAAATCCAGCTGAAGGTAGTGATGGTGTAAAGCTCTTACCATTGGCTGCTCAGTGGCCTGCGTGAAATGAATTTGGTACTCATTGCAGTTTTCAGTGGACGCTGGAAAGGTGTCCACTTGTAATAAAACACCAAAGCATGCATTGACTGGCATTGCAACTGGCCTTCCTGAATGGGAACGGGGAAGCTTGCACTACCAGCTGCCTGAGATGTATCTGTTCTGTTGGTAAATAAGGTCCATGCTGTTGTCTATAAAGCACCTGACAAACTGGTGGTGCTTCTATGTAAATAGCAAACAGACAACCTCAGTTGTAAGCACACTCAAGCCAGCATGTTTGACAAACACCAAACATTCACAGAGATTAAAAATTGGATAGTTTGCTGGAAGCAAGCATGAGCAAAAGCAGTGAAGGAGTTAAACGGCTGATTAGAGAATGAGTTCTTGTAAGTGTTTTAGCAATTAGAATGGACTCAGATTGAATTTTTTGACATATAGGAAATTAAATGTTTTTGTTGGTAGTATTATTAAATAGTAAACTTCATGTGTCAAAACAGTGTTGTAATGCATTCCTAATTTTATTTTGTACAGCAAGAGTAGCAAGACATCATTGCTTTCAAATTATGACCCAAATCCATTCTCCATATTTCTTCTCATGTTCATTCCTTGCTTTCCCTCTTTTTCTTTAAGGCTTAAGCATGCTCAAGCTGTCTTCCATTTCTGTTTTTGTTTGTAATTTCCCAACAAGCCTTTTTTCCTATTGAAATGATTCTGCTGAAGGCAGGAGTTTGCAAATTATAAACAAATTGTGACAGTGTGAATGTAATTAGATAGGTTGGAAGTTTATTAGAGGCAGATAATTTGGCTCTTTTCACATATACACAAGTTACAAATAATGCCTTAATTCGGATGAAAGTATTGCTGGTTTAGTATATCGATATTATTCCAGAACTTTCATGTAACTTACTTATAGAAAAGTCAAAAAATCACATAACTGTAGATATTTCACAAATGTATTGAAGAAATATGTATAGGTTATTATATACATTAATAACCAATATGTTAATTTTTTACATTTATCGAGGGAAAGGGTGATAAGAACATCGTGTAGTGTGGCTATGCTGATGTTGCTGGAAAAAACATAATTTTTAATTTCCTAACTTTAGAGCTCTTGACCTTGTAGTCTTAATGTTACATTAACACTGGAGTTTTGAGTTCTTTTCTTTTCTTCTATGTGCAATGCATCCATTGTTAAATGTACACCTGTAGATTTAAGAACATTTTCTATTGCACATGCTCAGTATGCAGCTTTTAAATGGTCATTTTTGCTAATTAACAAATGGGGCAGAAGAGGTTCAAAGTAAGCCCTGTCTAAAAATGTTTGTTCAGAATTTTTGTAAATGAGAAATGTATATTTTATTACACACACATAGACACAACCTCAACAAACTCAAAAACAACTGAAGAGATTTTGATCAAACATTAAGAAAAATAATTACCTTTGTACAGAAATCAAGCTTGGACAATTTTCAACCCAAAAGGTGAATGTTTTGGCAAATAATGAGCATGGACAGCAGACAGAACTGAAATGATTTTGCAGCTGTAGGCTCAATTCTGCAATGAGATTACTCCAAGTAGTAAGTACCACACTCAATATTTCCAGGATTGAGCCCTTTAAATTTATAACATAATTTGTGATATAATATCCAAGTGTAAAAGTATCATATCCAAATGGGAAAAAAGCACACACCCTTTTAGATTACATAATCATTCAGCAAAAATATGACTCATTACTGTTACCCTTCTATTTTTTGAAAGTCTATAAAACAAGGAATTTTAAAATAGAAATGTCAGAAGTACTGTATAATGGAAATCTGGAACTCATTTATTTTACAGTACATTCACATGTCTTTGTTACTTTCACAATATCATTTTACAGAATCCTGTACTGTAGGATTAGTTTATTTATTTCCCCTAGACCTGATTCTGCCACCCTTATTCACATGGAGAAGTACCATACTGTATGGGTTGTCCCTTTGATTTAATCTGGGCTACTTGTGGTGTAAGTGACTACTCAGTATGAGCAATGGTGGCAAACTCAGATCCTTTGTAATTAGTAGGCAAACTACATTGTGAACTCTTAAGTCAGGGGATAGCATGCAAAACCAAAAGAGAAACAGAACTTACCAGGTAGCAATGTCTAGTTTTTATCCAGTTACCTTGTTAGAAAAAGCGTATGGCAGGGGTCGGCAACCTTTCAGAAGTGGTGTGCCGAGTCTTCATTTATTCACTCTAATTTAAGGTTTCGCGTGCCAGTAATGCATTTTAACGTTTTTAGAAGGTCTCTTTCTATAAGTCTGTAATATATAAGTAAACTATTGCTGTATGTAAAGTAAATAAGGTTTTTTAAATGTTTAAGAAGCTTCATTTAAAATTAAATTAAAATGCAGAGCCCCCCGGACTGGTGGCCAGGACCCAGGCAGTGTGAGTGCCACTGAAAATCAGCTCACGTGCCACCTTCGGCACACGTGCCATAGGTTGCCTACCCCTGGCGTATGGGCTTGATCATGCCATTTAGACACAGCCCATAGTGCTCTGTTCCAACTTTGCAGAATGCCTCCCAGTGCTCCCTCACATGCAGAGAGGCAATTCTATCTTGCAGCTACACAGGCCATGCAAGAGGTACAAGGAGGGATCCTTACATTGTGCACCCACTTAAGACCCAGGCAGAATTTAGCCCATTGCATTTGCTTTGGGCCTGATCTTGCAATTCTCACTCACATTTAGTAGCACTTATGCAAGTATTCCTATTGAAGTCAATGAGCATATTTAAGTAAATACATGCTACTCAACCTGTGTAAGGATTGTAAAATGAGACCCAATGGAAAGCCCTTTGGTGCAGGGACTGTCATTGCTATATGTATGTACAGTGCCTAGCACAATGAGGTCCTGGCTGAGGTCTCTTAATGGGACTAATTCTCTGAGCTAGAGCAACAGAACAGCACTAAAGGACTATAAAGCTGGCGTAGCTGGCTACCTGGGGATTCCCCTGGGGTAAGCAGTTCCACACCAGCCCCACTTACTGCCCTCCTTATAGATGGTTGTTGGGGAGAAAGGAATGCAGTTGCACTCCAGTTTTTCCCAGCAGTGGAATGGATCCTGTGGGCCATGGGCACAGGGTGAAAGCAGTCTTGGCCAGCTTCAGACCAGACTTGGGACCTCAGTCTCCAAATCACCTACACAAAAGTCTTTGATATTAGATTAGGTCAGATTGAATAACGATAGACAAAAGTTTTAGAGGTAAAGGGTCAACATGCCTGTCAGGGACAGCCCAGCTAGAGAGGCAGTGCCGAGCCATATTACCCTAGGTGACAGGCATTCTGAGAGGGAGTGTGCCTGCTACTACTCTTTTCCACAGGCACTGACTTTCCAATGTGCTGGGGGTTGCCCGACCCCCAGCTCTGCCCCAGGCCCCGTCCCCACCTCTCCCCCCAAGGCCCCGCCCCCGCTCCACCCCCAACCTTGCCTCTTCCTGCCCCGTTCCACCCCCTCCTCTGAGCATGCCGTGCCCTCGCTCCTCCCGCCTTCTTCCCCAGAGCCTCCTGCACACTGCGAAACAGCTGATTGCAGGAGGCCCTGGGAGAGAGGGGGAAGTGCTGATCGGCAGGGCCCGCTGGCGGGCAGGAGACACTGGGGGAAAGAGGGGAGCTGATAAGGAGGTTGCTAGTGGATGCTCAGTACACACCACTTTTTCCAGGTGGGTGCTCCAGCCCCAGAGCACCCACGGAGTCGGTGCCTATGCTCCTTTCTGCAGTGCAACCTGCTCGCCTGTGTGCTCTGTTCCCACTCTAGCATGACTCTACTCACTATAAGGTACCTAACACCTTCAAGGGTGTAAGGAGGGAGCTGCCCTGCCATGATTCTGAGAATCCTCATTCATGCAGATAGTCGATTGACTTCGATGCATGAGTGTCTGGGTTTGCAGAATCAGCAGTATATTTTTAAGGAAAAGTGACTCAATTCTATTTTTAATTTAGAGCAAAAGGTAGCCTCGTGCACTAAAACTGGGCCTGAGTCACCTCAGTGTTACTGCAGTTTTACACTGGCATAAGGCCTTTGAATTCAATGGAGTTACACTGGTGTAAAATGAGTAATGCAGTTGTGAATCAGGCCCATAGCGTCCACTTACCATCTCCTCTCTTTGATATTTGAATGTCTTTTTAGGTCTGTTTCAAGCTGAACATGGCAATGATCTTGTATCAAACATTTGTATTTGTTTCAATATATAGAACTGATTAGAATGAGGCCTTCCCCTGGAAATAGATGAGTTTTACAGTAGATCAGTTAAAGAGCCAACTTCTTTTTGCTGGCCTAGGAAAATTTTTGTTAGGTTTACCCAGACTTCCGAATACCCAAGCCAAGCAGTCTACTGCTACTTTGAAGAAGCAGAAATCTGGTTATCAGATTTGCTAGATCACTTGCATGTTCTTAAAGATAAAAGTCTTCTTAAAATATTAATCATTTATGTGATTCAATAGACTAACAAATGGCAGCTGGTGCTGTTGACCAAAACGGGAATCTCTCGGTCTCAAGTTCGTCCCCTATCTGTATCTATCACCGGGGGTTTGTAATTTACATAAAACTTAACAAATAAAGATGCAATGAAAGTTTATTTAAAAGGAGGCAAGGACTCCCAAAGGGATAACCAGTTAATAACCAATAGATAATAAAAACAAGGCAAGCTGTACAATAAGGAGACTTTGCCCACTGATAAGGGATGATTAGAATACCATCTCTTGCAGCTTGATTCACTGATGTTCTTTTCTCCTCAGGGTGGTACTGCACAACAGGATTGCTGAATCACTTTGATGGAAGCAGGATCTTGCAGCAGGATCAGATGATTGTTCTTTCAGGTAAGCTGTTAAATCCCTCCCGCTCCCTATATCTGCGTCGTCGTGTGTGTAGTGAGCGAATCCTATGGTAGATGGATCAGATGCGTGTAGTAAGTCCCCTCCTCAAGTAACCCGTGTGGGGTGAATGGCCTACCCTTAATTGCCTGTTCTGTACTCTACCACTCAGATGGGCAGCCCTGATCTGATCTGCACACTGCCTTATATAGACACTAGGTTACTAGGCAGATTAAATGATTGACAGCTGCTGTCTTTCCCGCCTAAACAGAAATAGGCGCCAAACTAGACCAAGGGGAGGGACAAGAAGGTCAACAAAAATGGACGCCTTATTGTCCTTTTGAGGATTCAAGATGGCCTTAGAATTTATTACTCTACAGTGCTATGTATTATTTAATACACAATCCAAGATTAAACTGAGGCCAGACATCACATAGCATTTAGAAAGAAGTCACCTTATTATGATATGTCACCCAAAAGCACAACTGGCAATTTTAGGATACAACAACACGTTAAGAGCTACTGCAGAACCTTTATGGATGTTATGGTGTTATAAATGGCTTGCCAGACAAAGTGTACACCAGGGGTCGGCAACCTCTGGCACGTGGCTCGCCAGGGTAAACACCCTGGCGGGCCGGTCCAGTTTATTTACCTGCCGCGTCGTCGNAGCAGGTAAATAAACTGGCCCGGCCCACCAGGGTGCTTACCCTGGCGAGCCGCGTGCCAGAGGTTGCCGACCCCTGGTGTACACATTAATGTGATATGTAAGTAGTTAGTGACATCTTTCTATCTGCTGTTAGTGAATCCAGGATATGAAATTCATAGTTGACTGAACAGTGGATAAATTCTCCAGATAAATGACTGTATTGTTACAAGATCTGTTGATAGTACAATGGTTTCCTGGATTTAATTCTTTTCCTAAAGACTCAGTGTTCCTGGTTTTTAACATCAGTTTCCTACTGTAGCTTGTTTTAAGGTTAGTCTAAAAAAATCAAATGAAAAATGTATAACATGGTATAGAGTGTATTAATAATAGATTTGTATATTCTGGTTAAATAACTGACCGTGGGACCTGACATTCAAAATTAGTGGTAGCAGAAGTGCCGATGTAAACTTTGAAGAGGCTCGAAATGGGCCATTAGGTACTGATGTAAAAAGCAGTCTGAACAGACAGATAGACGGACACATTTATGCATACTACATCTGTTAAGAACAAAATCAAAATTTAAGAAGAAAAATAAATTGTGTACAGTGTTCCTGCTTAGGGCTTAGTTTTTCCTTAGCAGTCCCTCCCAAATGGGTACTACACGCTCAAAGTAAAGATAAATTCTGCTGCACACACTTCAGTTACTTCCTTCTCCTACTAGCACATCCTTCAAGACATCCATAGAGCTTTGTTCTTACCAGATGATGAGCAACCTCAACCTCCTTTGGAATGGGTCCTCTTCCACAGTCAAAGGGTCATAATGGTCATGCACAAACCCTATTGAGTTTTGTGGGAGTTTCATATATGGGTTGTGGGTATGTATTGAGATTATGCATAAAAGTGTGTATGTATGTGTTTGCAGGAATGAGGTTTAAGACTGTATCAAGTCTTTTAACCTGGACTTCAATTCAGACAAGTATTTGCCCTATACAAAGGAAGAGTCTACACATTTTTACTCCCACACGTAGTCCTTACTTACATGAGTAGTCTCATTGAAGCCCATAGGATTGCTGGTCTGATTGGTGTCTACTCATACAATTATATGTTTGTAGAATTAGAGCCTAACACAATTAATCTGAACTGAATATACACATTATGCGCAATATGAGTGAGTAAATATTACAAAAAGAATCTTATATTATTCATTTTATTTTATGTAGCTTCAATGATGCATTTATTTGCATATATATGTTTAGTGCAAAGTATGTTGGATTACAGAGGGCATAAGGATCGTATTTCAGTGTGAAAGTATCAAAATATGAAAATAACGGGGAAGAAATTAAACTGAGTTTAAATGTTAATGTATCAGATATCATAAACTAAATTTATATTAAACTAGGACAGATTCTAATTCTTAAGGAAGGTCAGGTTCTGGTGTCTCAAGAAGTTTATCATGTCCTTCTAAGCCTAGATGTTATCAAAGAACTATTCAGTAACATCAAAACAATTTACACGAAGGATCTTTTTTGTCACTGTCCAGATATGTGGCTATTAAGCTCTCAAATAACCATTATAAGGAAAATAAGTGATGATTAAAAACTAAGGGCCTGATCCACAGCCCTTTGAGGTTTTTCTATTGACTTCAGTGGGCTAAATTGTGTAAATTATGGTGGTCATATATTTGTAGGAAGAGATGATTTATTAAGGAGACTGAAAAACCTCTTGAAACATTGACAGTCTGTTTATTGTAAAATGTGTTATTACCAGTGAAACAAAATTTATGATGGCAACTGCTGCTGCAGTAAAATGTGGAATGTGTAATATGAAATATGGAAAGTGTATGGAAAATATGATTTAAGAATGGGAATTCTTCTGTCATCCTACACTTGCCAATCTTAACTCTGAATTATGACTTTCTCTCTAAGCCAACCTTCCCTATGGATTGTTTTCTCTCCAAAATAAGTTCAAACATGACCAACTGCTCTCACATGGAAAAAAGGTTCAGCATGTGTTTCTAAGAACATAAGAATGGCCATACTGAGTCAGACCAATGGTCCATCTAGTCCACGATCCTGTCTTCTGACAGTGGCCAATGCCAGGTACTTCAAAGGGAATGAACAGAACAGGGCAATTAACGAGTGATCCATCCCGTCATTCATTCCCAGTTTCTGGCAGTCAGAGGTTTAGCGACACCCAGAGCATAAGGTTGCATCTCTGACCATCTTGCTTAATAGCCTTTGGTGGACCTATCCTCCATGAACTTACCTAATTCTTTTTTTAACCCAGTTATAGTTCTGGTCTTTACAACCTCCCTGGCAATGAGTTCCATAGGTTGACTGTGTGTTGTGTGAAGTCCTTCTTTTTGTTTGTTTTAAAACTGCTGCCTATTAATTTCATCGAATGACCCCTAGTTCTTGTGTTATGTAAAAGGGTAAATAACACTTCCTTATTCACTTTCTCCACATCATTCATGACTTTATAGACCTCTATCATATCCCCCTCCCTCAGTTGTCTCTTTTCCAAGCTAAACCGTCCCAGTCTTTTAAATCTTTTCTCATATGGAATCATTTTTGTTGCCCTTTTGTATCTTTTCCAATTCTAATATATCTTTTTTGAGATGGGGCAAACAGAACTGCATGCAGTATTCAAGATGTGGGTGCACCATGGATTTATATAGTGGCATTATGATATTTACTGTCTTCTTATCTGTCCCTTTCCTAATGGTTCCTAACATTGTTAGCTTTTTTGACTACCACTGCACATTCAACAGATGTTTTCAGAGAACTATCCACAATGACTCCAAGATCTCTTTCTTGAGTGGTAATAGCTAATGTATACCCCATCATTTTATATGTATTGTTGGGATTATGTTCTTCAATGTGCTTTACTTTTCATTTATCAACATTGGATTTCATCTGCCATTTTGTTGTCCAGTCTTCCAGTTTTGTGAGATCCCTTTTAATTGTTCAGTCTGCTTTAGACTTAACTAATGAAAGTAATGAAGTAATGAAAAGGGATGTATGTACTGAACACCGTTGCCTTTTGAGAAGAAAAGTTGCACTTGGTATTGCATTTTCTAATGAGAGAATGCTAATGACATGTTGCAAACAACCATGGTACCTCTTCAAGGTTCAGCAGAACTCAAGTACAACTGCAATGTACAAGAATTTCCAAGACACACTGTTAGGAGCTATAATAGTTATGGAAGATAGATGTTCTCTTCTTTACAGCTTCGTTCCTTAAAGTTGGAATTCTCCAGTTGTTAATTGATGTTGTAAGCAAGAAGACTATGAAGAAAATGAAAAAAATCACAATGTTATTTTCTTTTCTAATAACTACACTGGTAAAACATGGGGGAAAGTGTGTGGATGGTTTATGTGGCAGGTTCTCAATTTTTGTCAGGCATACATTTCAAGAACTGAACATAGACCCATACTTTGCTTGTTTTATGGCTAATAGTTGGGCAAAGATTCAGGAAACAAATTTCCTTAACAAACTTTAGGCAAACTGTTTTTGCAGTTAGCCAAACTCTAAGCATAATGTTTATTTCATTATTCATAGCTGTCAAATTTCTTTCACTGAGGGTTCCATATGCAACCCACAAAAACAAGGATTTTCTGAGCTAAGGCTAAGAATCAGATTATGCTCTGTCCTTAGCTCACCCTGTTGACTACTACCTTACTGTACACAATGTAATGATCTTAGAGTGTCTTTTTCTCTTTTCAGGTGCAAATCTTGATGAATTGCTGTGCACTGCTATGGATATGAGCCCAGTTTAAGCAATTTCCACACACCAAGTCTTTCAGAGCCACCCTGTATCTTTAAAATAGTTCTTCTCCCCTCTGAATGTTGTATCTCTGAGAAGAAAATACCTAAGGTACAAGAATGTTTAGGACATAGAACTGACTCCAGATGTAAGCTATGCGAGGGGGGAAAAACAGTCTGTTTACTGACTTAGAGCATCATCTGTAAAGTTTTGGGGCTGAGTGAGTTAAAGCCTCCTTCAAAACTACAGTAACAAGTAAGCTTTTTTATGATAGTTCCAGATATATGATTTGCTTAAAAAAATAACTCCATCACCTGACTCCATCTGCTCTTCAACAAACTGATAAAACACCAGCTTTGAAATGAGCTGTAGTGGGTGGGATGGCGTCATAACAGAAAAAGGCAGCTTGCTCTTAATTCAGCCTATTACTTTTTTTTTTTTTTAAATGATTGAGCGCCATATGGGCTGCAATATTTTGACATAACGGTATGAGTTACTAAGTAGAAGTAACTGCTGCAATCATTCAGTAAGGTCCCTTATTTAAAATCCTCAAGAAATGTTCAGCGAGAAGCTTGAAAGTATATGTTAACCCCTTCAATATACATACCCAGGAGTTTAAAAACAGAGGGCCAGACACACAGCTGCTGTAACTTGGTACACCAGCTGAAGATCTGGCCCTAGATCAAAACAACAACAAAAGCAAGTAGACTACAAAGTGAACTGCAATCCTCTGTCATTTTTAAAAGGTCTTAATTGTAATTTTAAGGGCCCTAAAAAGCCAGACAAAATCACTGATGATCCAGTCCTGCAAACACTTTGTACCAGTACAGTTTACCACTGACTTCAGTGGGATTACTTGCTGTAGTAAATTCTATACCCGTTGCTAAGGCTTTTTAACCAGTCCAAACCCCTGCACTGATACATTTTAATGGTTTTTAAATGGTTGTATCAGCTTAGTTTGTGACTACACATTTATTGACACAAACTGAACAGATATACATCCAGTTTAAATACATGTAAGTGTTCATCCACGGTTTTGCATCGGGTTAACTAAATTGGTTCAAAATCACACCTTTAGATAAACAGGTGAACTTTTTATAATCCAGACCTAAGTGTTGGCAGAATCAACCCCCCATTTTATTTTGTACTCATCTTAAAATTGGCAGAGTAGAAGTTTTTCAAATTTTAGATAAGCAACATTGTGTTAATGACTTAACATTGTGCTAAGGCCTGATTTGCCATTCCAATCTGGAGTATATTTAAAAACATTTTTGCTGAGATATAAATATCCAATGGAGAGATTTGTCACAGAAACTTGATCACACTAGCATGAATTTCAAATAACTTTAGGTGTATATACATACACAGGGACATTGATCTGAATGTGCAGTTATACCAAACATCCCTGTATAATTCCTGCTTTGGAAGTAGCTACTCTGCAAGCCTTTACCTTCTTGACATTGTGCGGTGTGTTGCTGGATTGCTTGGAAGGACCAAATAACATTGTGCTACAACAAATCCTCTCCATAGTACAGCTAAACCAATTTAACGTAAGCTATGTTCAAGAGAACTGTGTCTGAGACGATCTTTCTTGTAGGGTCTGAATAGAGGTATAAAATGGTTTTAATAACCCGTAGTGTGGATTCAAGCCATGTTTGCCACCTCTCTTCCCTTAATAAGGTTTACAAATTATATTGTGGCCAGTGACTTATTAAATTGAGACTCTAAAACTCAAGCTTTAATACTGTTTTCCAAAAAGCTGAGAGGGGAGAGGCCATGGAGTGAGCCTTTACATTAAATGTAAAAGCAAAAGGCTAAATTCATCTCTGGGGTGACTCTATTGGCATCAGTGGAGCTACAAAGTTATTCTTAAATAATCTTAGTACAAATGGAGTTATAGTACAGATGTATTTGGCACATAAGAACATAAGAAAGGCCGTACCGGGTCAGACCAAAGGTCCATCTAGCCCAGTATCTGTCTACCGACAGTGGCCAATACCAGGTGCCCCAGAGGGAGTGAACCTAACAGGCAATGATCAAGTGATCTCTCTCCTGCCATCCATCTCCATCCTCTGACGAACAGAGGCTAGGGACACCATTCTTACCCATCCTGGCTAATAGCCATTTATGGACTTAGCCACCATGAATTTATCCAGTCCCCTTTTAAACATTGTTATAGTCCTAGCCTTCACAACCTCCTCAGGTAAGGAGTTCCACAAGTTGACTGTGCGCTGCGTGAAGAAGAACTTCCTTTTATTTGTTTTAAACCTGCTGCCTATTAATTTCATTTGGTGACCCCTAGTTCTTGTATTATGGGAATAAGTAAATAACTTTTCCTTATCCACTTTCTCAACATCACTCATGATTTTATATACCTCTATCATGTCCCCCCTTAGTCTTCTCTTTTCCAAGCCGAAGAGTCCCAGCCTCTCTAATCTCTCCTCGTATGGGACCCTCTCTAAACCCCTAATCATTTTAGTTGCCCTTTTCTGAACCTTTTCTAGTGCTAGAATATCCTTTTTGAGGTGAGGAGACCACATCTGTACACAGTATTCGAGATGTGGGCGTACCATGGATTTATATAAGGGCAATAATATATTCTCTGTCTTATTCTCTATCCCCTTTTTAATGATTCCTAACATCCTGTTTGCTTTTTTGACCGCCTCTGCACACTGCGTGGACATCTTTAGAGAACTATCCACAATGACGCCAAGATCTTTTTCCTGACTCGTTGTAGCTAAATTAGCCCCCATCATGTTGTATGTATAGTTGGGGTTATTTTTTCCAATGTGCATTACTTTACATTTATCCACATTAAATTTCATTTGCCATTTTGTTGCCCAATCACTTAGTTTTGTGAGATCTTTTTGAAGTTCTTCACAATCTGCTTTGGTCTTAACTATCTTGAGTAGTTTAGTATCATCTGCAAACTTTGCCACCTCACTGTTTACCCCACAAAATTCTAAGCGGATGAGATAAAGAAAGATAGGAAAGACAGTGAAGTATGAATTAATCCCCCAAGTTCTTTGAGGTATGATCACTAGCCTAGCTCAAAAATATTGGTGAGAAGGAGTAGTGTGGACTCGAGAGCAAAACACCACAAGTAGTAAGTATATTGCCTTTAGGGACAGCTTCTACCACCTTTTCTCACATTAAATAGTATCTTACTCTGTGAACAGTACTATTGAAATGAATGAGCAGCATTTTCAAAGAGGCCTTAATGCCATTTTTCCAAAGGTATTTAGGCACCTAAAGATACAGATAGGCACTTAGTAGGATTTTTAAAAGTGCCTAGATGCCTACCTCTCATTGATCTAATGAGAATTAGGTGCCTAGGTGCTTTTGAAAATCCCATTAGGCACCTATCTGCATTTTTAGGTGTCTAAATACCTTTGAAAATCTGTCCCTGACTGAGCACTTTTGAAAAATTTACCAAATGACACTAGTTGTAGAGTAAGGTACTGCTAAATATGAGTATGGTTGGCAGAATTGGGCCCTACATGTTTACAAAACAACTTTTGTTGCAATTCCATAAAGTTGCAAGTTCTATATGTTGATTTTTTAACGGGTGTGAGCACCAAAGAATCTGCTGTAGCCACTTTCTTTTTAGCATTAGAAGTCTGTCTCATCTTACGCTGGGGTTATGTTCCGCGGTCAGCGCGTAAAGCGAAAACCGCGTATAGTCAAAATTACATTGAGTGTAATGGCGGGCAGAATCGTCCACACTACAGAAACAGTATTTAAATAGTTATTTTTCTCTTTTTTTTTTTTTTTCTTGTTTTTGCCGACCGCATAAAGCTGAAATCGCACATGTTAAATGCGCCTAAGATGCGACAGACCTGTACTTGCATTGAGCAGTTGTGTGCTGAAGAATTTTATATTTTTTAGTAAAAAGCAAGTTCTCACTAGGTAGGCACTTCATATTCCAGCAGTTTTGCTGAAAAGATATGTTTGACAACCTTGTGATTAAAATCAGGTATAGACTCATATAGAACCATAAAAGAAAATGTGTGCTTCAATTTTGTGTTCAAATATTTATTAAAACAACACATGAACAATTATTATTTTCACCCAAACAGTGATCCTGCCGGCAGTACCAGTAATGCAGTAGCTAATATTCCACCCAATTGATTAAACATTGATGGTAGTAAAGATTAAATCATAATGCAAAGACCTGCTATGCACTTTTGCTATTGTCTAGGAGCACAAATAATTTTTAATAACAGATTAGCTAGCAAAAGTACAGAGGTAACCACAAATAAAAATCACTGTCTTGGAACAGACAAAACCTTTTATCGGGTTTAGAAAAATAAGACTCTACAAGTCTAGGGTCTGATACTACAAACACTACTGAGAGTAGTGCTTATTTCTGCTTTCCATTTCTTATTTAAAGTTACTCACGTGCGTAAGTTTTTGTAGGGTCTGAATCTCAAATGCCTTTTCAGCTCGCTCTTGGGGTTTGATAACTTAGAGTCACATAAAAGCAAGCCTTAAAGAGTACAAGGTCTGCCAGAATGGTTTTCTTCTATCAAAACACAAATGAAAATCACAGCTTTAAATTATTTAGCAGAACAATATTTTACATAAGCAGAATATATGTGCTGTTAACAAACCAAGAAAGCTAAGGATTTATTAGCAGGCCAGAGGGCCTATATTTGAATGAGTAAAAAAAATGTCAAAAGAAGAAAACAAAAGCAATTCAAGAGATCCATAGTCCAGTACATATGCATTTGAATATGGATCCAAAAAAGTACCTTGTTTTGTCTATATTTATGGTAGTTGAATCAAGAATCTAGCTGGAAAAGATGACATTAACTAATGGTAGAAAATCTAAAATGATACGGTTACTTTATTGTACTCAGAGATGCACAATATAATAGAGGGTATTTTTTTTAAATATTGGGACACTTTAATTTAAACATACCTCTAAACTTCAGCTTCCTATACATGTGCTATTTGTTTACAATTTACAACCCATAACTTTAAAAAAAATAAACCAGAAATCAAATCTTATAAATACAGTCCCAGAAAGAAAGTTGTGTGTTAGTGGGAGGTACATAATAAAATCTACAGAACTTCAGAACAAACTCCACGTGTTATTAAACTGCAATTAGGACCTACTTTGAAAAAAACAAGGCCTGATCCTCTGCTGTTTGGTACCTTGTGCAGCCATTTTATACCTATACAAAGTCCTTGTAAAATGCTAGCAAAGGACAGGTTACAGCACCTTTACTTCTACTGAGTAGCACCTTACTCTGTAAGTAAGATTATTTTGAAATCAACAGAGCTTCTTCTGGAACAAGGTGCTGCTACTCGCCATCAGTAAAGGTGGCAGACTCTATGGCAGCATTTTATACTTACTTTGCATAGGTGTAGAGTGAGGACAGAAGTGCAAGGCAAGTAGACTAGCAGGCCCATGATATTTACCCTTTAATAACTGTCACAGCAATGTGCTAAATCTCCCCATTAACTGATACTTGCTTTTACTTGTTTTCTATATTAATCCAAACAAGATTTTATGGGGGGAATCCCCCATTTTGTGCTGATCGCAATCTTCGGCACCATCCAGGGCCAGACTGCAACCTTCTTGTTGGTGTTGAGCAGTTACCTGCAGGACTTCACTGGGACAAGTCCTGCCAGCAAATGCTCACCAACCTGCCTGATTCTCCACTGCTTTGTACCTGGGTCCTATAATTTGTGGCAGGGAGAGGCCCACCGTTGAATGCAAAGAGCATGGTGAAAAGCAGAGTCCCCCTCGCCATGATGGGCACCGAGGTGACTCTAGGCTTGTAGGTTTGGCTTGGTTTTGTCAATGCCACTTCCCCTCCAAGGAGAAGCCCCCAGTTGGGACTCCTGTGCTTACTGCTCCTAGTAGCCACCACAAGAAGCTGTTTCCCAACCCAATGCCCAGGTCTCTGCTGCCCCAGGGGCGTCACCCTTTGAGATACTCATTCCTGAGCCTGTTTAGCCTGGCGTCGTGGCTCCTGACGGTTAAGGAGAGCAGCTCGTACTTATCCCGGAGCCCCGCGGAGATGTCCAGGGTCTCCGTGAGCAGGGCCCGGGTGTGGACGAGCATGGCCTGGAAGTCATCATTGAGGCGGCTCTCCTCCTTGCTCTCGTGCTCCTGGCCCTGCCGGAACTTGCTCTCCAGCTCGGCCAGGGACTTGTCGGAGTTGGAGTAGGCGTCGCCGATCTGGTGGGACTCCCTGCGCAGGTACTTGCCGTAGCTCTCTTCCCCGTCCAGGTCGTACGAGATGCTCCTGCTGATGCCCTCCAGCACCCGGCCCGCGTCCTCCACCTGCCGGCCCAGGATGGTGAACTCCTCCCGCAGGGAGAGGCTGGGCCCGCCGCCCGCCGGCCCCTGCTCCCCGCCCGGGCTGCAGCGCCGGTGCTCGCTCACCCTGAAGAGCAGCTGGCACTTCTCCGGGTCGTCGTTCTCCTCGTAGTCGCCGTCCGGCACGAAGTAGTGGTGCAAGGTCCCGTTGGACATCTCCGGGTGCAGGGGACCGTCGAAATAGCCTCGGCACAGGCTGCCCAGGCAGCTGACCCACAGCAAGCGCAGCCCCAGCATCCCGGGGGCGGGAGTGAGCCAGAGGGGCTCGGAAGGGGCGCAGAGGGATCGGCTGGTCCGAGAGAGCAAACACACTCACACGACCCTGCCCGGATACCGCCCTGATCAGGGCAGCTTAGGGAGCCGCAGCAGCGAAGGCAGTCCGCTTCCTCCAGCCACTCCTCACAGACTCAGCATGCTTCATTAAAGGCACTGACTTGGCTCCAAGTTGCATCCAAGGCTCCCTAGCCAGAGGAGATCCCCTGGAAGATCCCCTACTGCCCTGACTTACGTCGGGGATCCCCCCCCCCCCCGCCCCTTTTCGAGGGCTCAAGCAAAACTTTGTGACTTTCTTCTTTTTTTCCTCTTCTCCCTCCTCTCTCTTGCCGATGAAATGTAGCAAAGCCGAGGGGGTGCAGAGGAAGGCTGAGATCAGATAGCTCAGTCTGGGGCTCCGGAGACCTTTGCTACTATTTCTTTCACATCTGGACTGGTAATGTGGAGCTTTGCTTTTGACTAATGCTATCCCTAGGATCTCTCTGCTCTCAAATTACACCACGGTTCCGTCACTTAAAAAGCCAAGAAGCGAGTTTGGAAAGAGTCCTTACAGTAGGACTCTCTTATTAAAGCCACAGTACCATGCATACGTGTGGGTCCATAAAGATCTGCCACTACTACCGATTCGTGTTGAAAAAGTAAATACGGTGTTCAAAGTGGAAAGTGTCACCAGTCATTCAACAAGTCAAAGTTTTAGCAGCAATGAATATATTAGTTTGAAAAGATTAGCCAGAAATACCAAAAAGATTCCCTACTTAACTAGCATCTTCTCCCTTACAATCCCTGTAATTAACATTTCTTGAAGACAGTCATTTGCAGAAACAGCAGTGTTTTATGTGCTTCCTTTTAAGTAAGAAGTTAACAGGCTTGATTATTGAAGGTAGAAAACAGGCTATACCCTCTCCACCCTTTAAAAATTGAGCAATCATAGTATTTTTTAAAGTGTTTCACTGTAGTTCCATATAGGCTTCAAAGTGTGGAAAAATAAATACAGGATGAGAGGTCTGGAAAGATAAAAACAAGATATCTATTCTTTCAAAGCACACAGTTAATCACTGATAACAAGAAAGAGAAAATAAAGGATATAGAATAAAGCTTTAATATGATAAAACTTTCTAGGTTAAAGATGAAAAATGAAATTTCATCTTATCAGGTAACATAAGAATATAAGGATGGCCATACTGGGTCAGACCAAAGGTACATCTAGCTCAGTATCCTGTCTTCTGACAGTGGCCAATGCCAGGTGCTTCAGAGGGAATGAACAGAACAGGTAATTATCAAGTGATCCATTCCTTGTCTCCCATTCCTGGCATCTGGCAAACAGAGGTGAGGGACACCATCCCTGCCCATCCTGGCTAGTAGCCACTGATGGACCTATCTTTAGGGCGACCCAACAGCAAGTGTGAAAAATCGGGACGGGGGGGGTAATAGGAGCCTATATAAGAAAAAGACTCAAAAATCGGGATTGTCCCTATAAAATCGGGACATCTGGTCACCCTACCTATCTTCCATGAATGTATCTAGTTCTTTTTTGAAGCCTGTTATAGTTTTGGCCTTCACAACATTCTCTTGCAAAGTTGACTGTGCCTTGTGTAAAGAAATACTTCCTTTTCTTTGTTTTCAACCTGCTGCCTATTAATTTCATTTGGTGACCCCTAGTTCTTGTGTTATGAGAAGGGGTAAATAACACTTGCTTATTTACTCTCTCCACCCTAGTCATGATTTTATAGACCTCTGACATATCCCCCCTTAGTCGTCTCTTTTCCAAGCTGAAAAATCTCAGTCTTATTAATCTCTCCTCATATGGAAGCTGTTCCTTATCATTTTTGTTGTTTTGTTGTTATCATTTTGTTATCATTCTGAATCTTTTCCAATTCTAATATATCTTTTTTGAGATGGGGCAACAACATCTGCACGCAGTATTCAAGTTAACCTGTTTTTGTATGAAAAGTTGGGTGCATTTTTGGGAAAAAATTTTAAAAATACAGTTATATTTGTCTTCTAGGGGCAAAAGTACACATTTTGAATGTTTTTTTAATCAATCACTATTCTGGCTGGTTTCAGCAGTTGGGTTACTGGGGATGGTGGCTAGTGTGTAACCAGTTTTGAATTGTCAGTGGAAGTCTCAAGCTAAGAATAAGGTAAGAAGAAATTCAGCATATATATGCTCTGGAATTGCCCCAACTCTGTTAAGGTGGTCCCTTTGACATAAATATTTCAGCTATAGACCAGTGTTGAACCTTTCTGCATGTTATAAGGTTCTCAGGCACTTGGGACCTGATCCAGCTCCCATTGACTGAACTGGAAGTTGTATTGGGCCCTCTGCATTTCTCATAACTATTTTGGTCATTTAGGCCCAGATCCACAATGATACTTAGTCACCTAAGACCTACATCCCAGTTTAGGCTCCACTGTGATCCGCAAAACTCCCACTGAAACCTGTAGGTGCCCAAACTCACTCTGTCTAATTTTTTGCCATAAAAGTTCCCTAGGCACCTGTGTTTCTGCCTCTAGACATGTGCACTGGTGCCTCCCTCTGGGCTCCTGGATACCTATCTCGTGCCTAAGCCTCAGAGCAACTCACAAACCACAGGAAGACAGGCATTCAGCCACCTAACTCGCATGCAGGGCCTGATCTGGTAGGTGTGTGTTCAGAGACTGCCTACCAGATTGGGTCTCTCTCCATATCCAGGAGGTGGTGGTGTCCACCCTATAACTTTTAGCTCAGGGGCTAGCACACTCACTACAGAGTCATTCTCACTCATTCTCCCATTTCCTCTCTGGCCCATTCACTATTTCAATATTTAACCACAGTGGAACAGTCATTATGATGCTCAGCATTGCAATGCCTAAGTCTCTTCAGGGATCTCACCCTTATTACTTAAATTGACTTAAATCCCATTGACTTTAATGGGATTTAAGCACATGCTTTTAAGTGATTTATTGAGCTGGACCCAAGGCAAACAAACAAACAAAACCAGCCAACCAATATGACTCGGATAATATTTGCAACCCCTCATGCACCTTGAGTAGTACTTACTCACACCAGCCATCCCAGTACACTTAATAAGGACAACTTGCATATGTACTTCAAAGTGAATAAGGGGTTCAGAATCAGGCCATTAATTTTAATCCATGTATTTTGCATTGCTAAAAGCCCTATCCAAAACAACCAACCAACCAAAATACCTACACACTTGGAAACATTTTAATGCTTAAATTTGTGGTTAAGTTTAGAAAACTGTCATATAACACAGGGTGGTTTGGTCTAAGCTTTTGTGCCTTGGGTGTTTGTAAAAGTTTTAAAGCTTATTCATCTAAGCTTTCTTGGCAGCCTTCCTTTGGTTGGTGCTTGCTAGCAGGGGCTGCCTCAAACAGCCTCCTTCCTGGGATGCTCTTGTTTCACCTCAAATTCTCGTTGGTTCCCAATTCTTTCTGCCACACATAGTACTTTATCTGCATAGGTCTCCTTTCAGGCAAGTGTCATTGCCAGTCTATGGGTTTGGCTGATATTTGGGTTGAGGTGGTCTCTGCTTTCTATCTTTGTGGAAACACAGTGCTGTAAATCACTTAGCTATAGCTTGGACAGCATGCAGTTGGTTTCGCTATTACAGAAGCAGGCAAAAGACTCACTTTTAGTATTGTTGTTGCTCCACTCGCTGTATATATTAAGACCTTGAAAATATCCCGGAATTTTAGTAGCATTTTTGCCTTCTTTGTTTGTAGAAGATTAAGTGCTTCCTTTTCAGTTCTGTTGCCAGTGTTGCAATTGCTGGTTCCTCAGTCCCTGGCTGTTTTCAATCTTATATGTATTGTCCAAATTCTTAATTAAATACTGAATCAAAATACAACTCTGCTCCCTATGGTATACTTTTGGAATGCCTGCTTCTGTAGGAAGATGATGATACAGGCTCTGTTACTTCGATGACTCAATAGCTGAAGCCTGAATAAAAGCCAAAGCTTGCTGTAATAAGACAGGCAGCTACCTTATTAGAGGCAACATCTACATGCTTCTGAACTGGGACACATCAGTAGCCTAATTTTTGATCGAGAATGCAATTAAAGTAGTTATCAAACTATAAAATACCTATGCCCATGCCGTCGGGAAGAATAATACTTTGCAGGGATGGATATTGTCACTTCCAGCATTCCACGGTAAAGAAGGCAAATGCCTTAAAGATGAACTGAAGAGTTTTTCTAAAATACATACATTTTAAAACGACATGCAAATCCCAAACCACCAGCACTATACATGTTTAAACTGAAAACATTAAAAATGACAAATAAGATTTTAAAACAAGATAGTTGAAAATAATATCCTGCCCCTGCTTTACTTATCTACCAAGACCTGAGTTCCAGTTTCAGTGTTTTCCTGTCACAGTTCAGGGTAGCAGCAACACCAAAGCATGGACAACACGGACATGAAATTCTAGGGCACAAACCAAAATCCTAAAGGCAAAGGGCCAGATACTCTCCTCTGCTGTGGGGCTCAGAGGGCAGTAAAGTGAAATAATAATACCTCAAAAGCACCAGATGAGGGAGCAGTGTCTTTGCATATGTTTCCTTCCCTCCAGGGACCTCACAAAAGTCATTGTGTGTGAGCTCTGTGAGATCAGGGCTCTGTGCAATTTCTGAGTGCATCCAAGGAGCAGCTCTTCTCTGTGGTATGCTCCCATGAAGATTGTGGGTGAAATCCTGGCTACATTGAAGTCAATGGGAACACTCATTGTCTACTGTCCTGTCACACTGGGTTTACAACTGCGTAAATGAGAGCAGAATCTGATCTACTGGGCAAATTCTGCCCTGACTCACCATGTACAGTAACTCCTCACTTAACGTCCTCTCGCTTAATGTTGTTTTGAAGTTACGTCACTGCTCCATTAGGGAACATACTCATTTAAAGTTGTGCAATGCTCCCTTATAACGTCGTTTGGCTGACTTTACAAGGGAGCATTGCACAAGTTCCTCTTCTCCGCCTCCTCCCCCTCCCTTCCTCCCAGCACTTCCACCGCCACCAAACAGCTGTTTGGTGGGGCTTAGGACTTTCTGGGACGGAGGGAGGAAGGGAGCGAGTGAGCGGAGAAGCTTCCCCCCCTCACCCCTTCCTGGCAAGCAGGGCCACCCGGAACGCAGGGGCTTTAGGGGCTGCAGGGCCCTGGGCTAAGGGGGCCTCTGGGCCCTGGCCTGCAGCTCTAAAGCCCCTTTCGGAATGCGGCCCAGCGAGCACGGGCCGGAGGACTCAGGAGGAGCAGGGCAGCCGCGCAGCCAGCAGCTGGAGAGAAGCGGCGCTTTCCCCTTCAAAGCCGGCCGGAGAGAAGCGGCGCTTTGAAGGGGAAAGCGCCGCTTCTCTCCAGCCGCTGGCTGTGCGACTGCCCCAGCTCCTCCTGAGTCCTCCGGCCCGTGCTCGCAGGGCTGCATTCCGAAAGGGGCTTTAGAGCTGCAGGCCAGGGCTCTGGGGGCCCCTTAGCCCAGGGCCCTGCAGCCCCTAAAGCCCCGCGTTCTGGGTGGTCCTGCCTACTGGGGGTAGGGGGGGGGCAGCTCCCAGAATCGCAGCCATGGGGGCGGTGCCGCAACGCGCAGAGCCACGTGCACACCCCCTGCACCAAACAGGAGCTGCCCCAGGTAAGTGCTCTGCATCTCCTGTCTGTCCCAGCCCTGAGCCTCCTCCTGCACCCCCACCCTGAGTGCCCTCCCGCACCCTAACTCGCTCCCAGACCCTGCACCCCCAGCCCTGAACCCCAGGGCACCTCCCCACCACAGTACAGTACTGTACAGTATATAATGCCTTTTGTCTGCCCCCAAAAAATGTCCTTGGAACCTAACCCCCCGCATTTACATTAAATCTTATGGGAAAAATGGATGTGTTTAACATCGTTTCACTTAAAGTTGCATTTTTCAGGAACATAACTACAACGTTAAGTGAGAAGTTACTGTAATACCATCGAAATCGATGCCCAATTTTGCACTAAGACAGTGGTACAACTGCCACTGAAGTTGATGGGAGTTATACTTGTCTGAGGGTGGAATTGGGCTCCTGTTACTTTTACTTAAAGCAGAGATTCATTTCAGTACTTGGCACCAATGAGAAAAAAGAATGTTGCTATTTGCAATGGCTGAGTTCTCCCTGGGTCATGGCAACCTGACAGGGACGCCCTTGCAACATCGGAAGGTCTTGGGTGTAATCAATCAGTCTTTTGAGAACAGATGCATGCTGTAAGGTCCTAAAGGCCCTACAGGCTTTAGGGACCTAAGACCTTTAGTGAATTTAGGAATTTTAAATAAGAGAAAAATGGGGAAAGCTTGACATTTTTTTTCTGACTACTGGCTGCTATTCTGCCATGAACTGTTATACAGCTATATATAAAGACAACTTGTTTTAAAGGAACCAGCGAGTAGGTGTGTATGTTTTCTTATTGTAGGGTTCCATGCTGAATGCCCCAAATAGCAGCAGGTTAGAGGGGCATTCGCAACATAAGTTTTTATCCCCCATCAGTCTTGGTTTCCAACAATTGCTGGCCTGAGTTTCTGCATTTATCTTCTCTCTTTAATATTAAGTTCTTCTGGTGCTAACAGCAAAGAACCTGGAAGAAAGTGCTACTATTTTACCTTTTCTTCCATGGAGCTAAAACTTGTTATCTGTCATAAAGAGCACTGGATTACGTTAAATAAGAGCATTGTCAATATTTTACAAAATGATACATGCATCAGACCTATTTGACAAGATACTAACACGAGTAAGGAGAAGATCATATTTCTAAAGATCATTTTATACAAGCACAATATTGTGTCAAAGTCAATATAAATTAGAGCAATTCACAAGCTACATCTAAATCATCATTCTGAAGCTCCTTACCTAAATATTTCACTGTCACATTAACAGTACAGGTCTAGCATTATTTTGACAAGCTATTTATAACCTGTCCCAGCAGTCTGCCACTGTTACATGATAGTATACTACATGATAATACTTCTTTTCCAATGTGAACAGAATTGTATCCCTGCTATACTTAAAATATTCAGAACTGCTTTCTGCATGCAGAGGGTGCCAGAGCAAATAAGAACTAAAGGATCCTGTTACTGACAGTTACACATGACTGGCTGGTGTCTCATAAATGGCTATAGGATTAGAGCAGGCCTTTTTTTTTTTTTTGGCAAATAGTAAATGCATATTTGGGGGCACCAAAATTATTTGCGGATTCAAACTGAATTTAGCGAATAGTTTCGGTAAAAAAACAAACCCACCAAACCCACCAACCTGATTTTTTTTTTCTGCAAACATGAAAACGAAAGTAAATCTGTAAAGACTTTCCTTTGTAAAATTGAAAAGTAAAACTTTGTCACAAAGATTTTGAAATTTAGCTAATTAAAAAAGGGTGAAAACACCTGAAAAACAACCTGAAATGAAACAAACAAAACAGAACAAGAAAAAAGTGTTTCGGATTGAACAAAACATGTTGTTTGACTTGAAATTATTTTGGTTGTTTTTTTATTTCGGTGAGAAAAACCAACAACAAAAAAATAGTTTCAGTTCAAATTGAACTGATTTCTCCTTTGGCCCCCAAACTGAAAAATCCATTATTTGCTTTGCTCCACATAGAAGATTGTTATCGGCTACCTTATAAAATAGGATGGTGAAAATATTGCCAGATCTAATGAACTCCCAGCCAGTTAAGTACTGTTTTTAGTTTCAGACTAAATTCTTTGAGGCAGAGACTGTGTCCTCCTATTTGTCTGCACAGCCCTTAGCACATATTGCATACCAAAGTAATACACAATAATAATATTATGGGCTGCAATGTACAATTCAGTTACTAGAGCTAGAGATAGTTTCATTCTGAACTTTAATTATTTAATGGTCAGCAAGATCAATTTAGAAGTACTTGCAGGCACACTTGTATACCTAGGCACCACCAGTAGTGATATGCCATCGGCAGCTTTGCACAGAATGTAAACACTCAGGTGAGATTTTTAAAAGCACTAGGTGAGTTAGGCACCCAATGTCCTTTGACTTTCAGTGGGATTTAGGTGTCCATCTCACTTAGGCACTTTTGAAAATCCCATCCTTAATCTTAATGAGATAGACATTTTCTTTTTCTTGCACCTTTTCATTAGAATGTTGAAACATTTTGGAAACATCCTTTGCAGAAGTCATTCTGCTGTACAAAGGTGACTTTTGTAGTGGGTCATTTTATTACCTGAAGTTGATTTTTGAATACCAAACATTTCTGATAGGCAAATTCTCTACTATGTGCCAAATTAACCCTGGTGTAACTCCACTGAGTCTAGTGGAATTTGGCCTCGGGATTTTATGAAGCCATTAGGCTGCAAATTCTGTCCTGGGATTCATACCATGGATTGGAAACATCTGACAAGTTAAAGATAACCTGCAAGTGTTATGTAGAAATTAATCTAATTATAGGGTTACATGCTTGACTGTCCCAAATAGCGAAGGGTAGAAGAGTACTTAGCACATTATACATAATATTTCATTGTTCTAGGTCTGGCCATGTCCATATTCACTGATTCCTACTCCAATGTGACACTGCAGCAGAAACTTTGCCAGCATAGCCTATGACGCCCCAATGGAGCTAGCCCATAAATGGATGGTTTTTTATATGTGCCATAGTTTTAAATAGATTTCATATTATTTTATATCCATATTTAATTTATGTAAGATAAGTGTTTTCCAGTCAAAACCAGTACGCCAATGATTACCCACAGTTTGTCAGTAAACTGCCTATAGAATGTTCCTTCTTAAGGGATAATGGTATATACTGGGGGCACATGATTCTTGCAATTAGTCCTATTTACCTCCCCAAGGGAACAAATGGAAGTTATAATGCTGATCTTGTTTTTTTTTTTCCCCTAGCAAACTGTGCACCAAGTTTGCAAGTGCTGCAGAAATACATTTCACTGGCCGTATGTAGTATCATTGTCTCCTTGCCTGGAAACTGATAGGAGCAAAACAAGAGGGTTTTTTTTGGCCGGGGTTGGGAGGAAACAACACATTTTAAAATTTGACATGTTCTGCCCGAGAAGAGGCTGGAAAGAAATTTGAACAGAAACACTGTGAAAGATCTAAGAAGTTTGATGGCCAAATTGTGCTCTTATTTACACTGAGGGAAATCAGAGTAATACCACTGACTTCAGTGAGTTAACTCTCGATTTACACAGGCATAAGCAAGAGCCAAATTTGGCCCAGCATATTTAAGAAACTGATGCTAAGAGAATTTAAAAAGAAAGCGCATTTAACATCTCTGCCCTTTTCTGTTTCATGCAGGAGGTACTGAAGAATAAATAAAAAAATTCTTTGGTATGCTTTTACTCCTTATAAATTGATAAGTACCTTGATTTGATGTAACTGAAATGTCTTGACACCACCACATAAATTCCAACTCTCTGAAGCCTGCAGCCCACATGAGCATTTTTTTTAGGTCCATTTGTCCCTCTGCAGCCCTGACAGCTTTCATTCAATATAATCCTTGGTTTTGTTATTGCCTTTCCTGTTGAATAAGCCACCTGCTCCCCTATGTGGATGTGGTAGGTGGAAGGGCCCCTGAGCTGAAAATATCAGGAAAAATTAGGTTATAGCACAATTTTAATTGATTAGCCAGTCACCCTACAGTTTTTTCACTAATCACTTAAGTGTCCCTGGTTTTGAACCTAGAATGAGTACCTAAGCATTTACTCTGATCAGGTACATTGAATTTTCTTTGTCATGTTTGCTATAACCTGACGTCCACAGTATTTTCCTTTTCATATGTACTTCCCCAGGTCAGCCGTGTGTTCCCATCATCTGAGTGGATTTATAGCCTCCATAATGCCACAATGCAGTGGCAAATGAAATCAATTGCATTATAACGGTGAGAAGATAGACAGTGACAAATATCCTAGGACCTTATTGACTTTGCAATTTGAACCTCCTGTCTTCCAGACCACTCCCCAATACAGCAAATAAAGAAAATTAAAAAGCTTCCAGAGTAAAATTTACTTAAACTCCCAGTTCTGCCTTTAAAAGATTAGAAACTGTCCATTTTGTAGCCAAATACATTCATTCTGGGATTTTATTTCTCGGTGTTTTTAGAGTGCATTACGTTTAAAACTAGATACATTATGTAACTGAATAGTATAAAACCAAACATATAGTTTCAACTGAAATATACCAATATTTCCTTGTAAATAAATCTCTCGCTTTAACAAACATTCTCATAAAATTCTACACGATGCGTGGTTTAGAAGCAGGTGAAGAAATAGTATTTACAGCCAGTTCTATATTTATTTTCATGCACATGTTTGACCATTCCACAGTTTAATGACTGCACATACAGTGCTTTCATTCAACAGTCCTAACACTGAGTTATTCTGCTACCCCAGAGGTTTGTGTAGAATATTGATTGGGAATTCATGCCCTCTGCTACAATTTACTGCTTTTACCTATAACAGCATGACTTAGGTACTGCTATTTAACATGACTTGCTTAAGTCTTTGTGGACTTTTCCAAATTGGGTGCAATGGGCAGATTGGTAAAACTGCATACGAACTCTTTGCACCCTCAAAACCTTGCAACTGTACACAGCCTGCAGGCTAAGCTCACAGTTACTGGTTATTATTTGCATAGCACCAACCGTGTGCTAGGTGCTTTAAAGGTACAGATGAAGACAAGGTCCCTGCTCCAATCTATACACACAAACTAGAAAGGAAATTGAAAGAAAGGTGATTGGATGTTATGAAAAGCAATGGGAATGAAAAAGGTTTATAGGAAAATTTAGGATTAGGTTATTTCCACTTGCTGTGAATCCTTTTCACTTTGGTATTGTACCTGCTTGTTGGCCCTGTCCAGGATGTCCACCATAAGTTCATCAGGGAAACACTTCCTCTTTGACCACTCCATGACAGTTTGAAATCAAACTCCTGATGCAGTGTAACTGGGCTGCCGAGGTGGAAGGGCCTGAAAACAGACAAACAGTACATTATTGTCTCTGCTTCAACAAAGGTTTGGTATATCCTCATAGAAAAGAGCCTGTGGAATCTCAAGGCCAAAAATGATACTTTGTAAAACTCCACTTCAGTAAAGTCTTAGGAACACTTCAGTTCCCAGAAGCTCTGCAGACACAACTGGGTCGAGCAGAGTGAAAAAGTGCACCCACAATGGTAAGATGAAATTTACAAATGTTTAAAAATTGGAGACCATTGTAGCCAGGAATGGAAGGTTGCCATGGTTTACTACCTAAGGTTTCTCAATCCTTTCAGGCATTCCACATTGTGGAGGACATAATAATCTATGAGGTTCCTGAATGGCAAAGGGACATTCTCTTCCAAGTTAAAGCCATGCATATCACAGAGGTGTTCAAGCTTATGGCGTCTGAGCAACAAGTGGAGTAGGCTGGTGTCCCGTCCCTGAAATGTGACTACCTGTCTGGTGTTCCTACTTCAGCAAATGTTTTCAGGTATCAGCACCTGTGACTGGGTCAAAATTCATGAGGGAAATCAGCAGGATGCTGCATTACCATCCACATAGATTACTGACTCCCTATGGCTTACAGTACAGCCTGCTCTGAGTACATCTACTTATGGACTATATGAAAACACACACACACAATAATACAGACTCTCAAAGAACTGCACATCTAGACCCCCTTCTCCGGCATATGTCTGGACTGCATACAATCCCCCTGTCTTATTTCAGACATTGATTTAGTCACCCATGCACTACATTTCCCCTTCCCTCTACAGGTTACTGTTTACAGGCAGCTCTTTATGCTGTGACATAGCCAATTTGTGCCATGTGGTGAACTAAAAGGGAAGGCAATATACAGTTCTTACTTTCAACACCCCATCACATCTTTGGAAGAATGTGCAAGTATCTAGTAAAAGTTTAATATTAAATGCTTGCTTAACCATTGTTTGTGCTTCCTGGTATCTATTTTGGTAATGGTGGGCTGATGCCAAGGTGCTGGCATGCATTCTGCCATTAGCAGATACATGCTGCTACCTATGCCTTCTAAAAAAATTGTATTGGATCATAAACCAGAAATCCTTCCCATTCATATATTAACAGCAACAAAAAACATGGAGCCAAACACTTACCAGGCATGGGGCTACTTCTGCCTCTTCTGCAAGCTCTATGGCTGGCTGCTCCACTGAGGGTCATCACACAATTCCTCTGACTATGGACCCACAATGTGCTGCAGCTGCTCCAGCAGCAAATCCTCCCTGGGGACTGGTGTGAGTGCCAGTCACTTTGCTAGCCTGATCCAGTGCGTGTTGGCTCCCCTCTAGTCCTACACTAGATTCGGGGGTCGGAAGGTGACCATCCTGGCTGACCAGGCTATTGTGAACAGTTGGGGGCTCAGTGCTTGGCACAGTACCCACCACCCAATCAAAGTTCTTGTAAAAGAGGCAAGATGATGGGTGGGGATGGGGTTTCCTGGAAATGCGGTTCTCATCCCTGGCTTTCCAGTGGTTGCTCTTGAGCCACTTAATCTGCTCCTTGCACTGTTCACCGGCCTGTGAATCCCCAACACTGTCAGCTTGTCTGTTGTTTCTTAGTACACATGTTCATTTCTGGTACTCTTACTGAAGTCGAACATCTTGCTCACCTCCCACCACAGATTTACCAGAATCTGACTATGGTTCCATGACCAGGTAGCAACATGTTTGGCAAAGGACTTCTTCCTGTTGGTGGCCATAGCTAACGCAGGAGATGGTTCACTCTGTTTGCAGCTCAGCAGTCAGAATAGAATGAAAGGTTAAACATCAAATAGCTGTAGTAGAACCAAGAGGTTGTTTCCATTTCCTGTGAGTTGATTGGCTAGTGTTGGGATAGAAATGATAGGAACATTGGCCCATTGGACTGGGGGATAGTGTTGGTGGAGCATCAGCACTTGAGTCAGAGAGACCTGGGCCCAAACTGTGTCCACACTGCAAAATGGGAGTGCACTGTGGACCCAAGTCCCAGTGGAACTTGGGCTTAGACCCACTCCCACTTGCCAGGTCTTAGGGTCTGGGTCCCGAGGGTTTGCTGGCCTGAATCAGATAGCTTTGTGTGTAGATGGAAAGGGGGGCTTGAGCCTGAGCCTGAGCCCGGGCTTACACTGCAGTGTTGACATACCATTACTGACTTTGGAGCACAAGTCCCATTTACTTTCCCTAGTGGCTTTGGGGGAGATTTCTAGAGGCATAAACGGCAGTTAAGTGTCTAATGCTCATTGACTCAGTGGTAATCAAGTGTCTCAATGTTATTTATGCCTTTGAAAATCTCCCTGTTTGTCTCCGTTTCCATTTGGCAAATACTATGTTTTTCCTTCACTGTATTCTAAATGGAATCAGCCTTTTTCTTTACTTTCTTGTTTTTTGAAATGGCAAGAATGTGAGCACACATCTGGGAACAGTGTTTGTGTGTTTGCTGCTGCAGTTCTAGAGAAGGGAACACAAGCTCAAAACACTCCTTTTGCAAAGGTTCTACATAAACAGAGACTAATAAGTTTCTTACTGAAAAACTAGTGGATTAAAATAAATAGATTTTAGGGGCTGCATTTTCCAAAGCACTCCATGTTGGCCTAACTCTGATCCCATTGAAATCAGTGGCAGTTTACTCAATGGACACTGACTTCAACAGGAGCAAAGTTAGGTCAATGCTGAGCACTTTTGAAAGTCCTTAGAATCCAGAGAACATTTTCCACTGGATTCTAACTAGAGCTGGTCTAATCATTCATTGCAAATACATTTGATGAATGCAGTCATGTTTTGTGACTCATCTTGGAACTAACCCTGTGAATAAGCTGGGAATCAATACCAATTTCTGGAAATGTATGTGTTATTCATGAATGTTAGCCAAATAGTTCATGTGAACAAATGCCAGTCTATGTGATGCTCACAAACTGTTCTCTGACTATTTGCTATTCAGCACTCATGATTAATGATGTATGATTGGTCAGCTGGGTTACAGGCTATTGGATGAAAGGATCATAGAAAGTAAATAGTACTTCTGCTAAACATTTTCTGATGAATAATTAGTTCTGCTGCAAAGCCCTGGGATTCATGATCATGTTCAATCATCCAAACACTCTCAAACAATTAGCAATACAATTCCATTAAAAACAGTGAATGCAGCACATTTACTTGGGAAATATGCATGAATCACTTTTTGTGTTATTTAACCAACTCTAATGATAACAATGTTAAATGAAATCTAATTTGGGAACTAAACTACTGGATATAAGTCTCCCTTTATGCTTGTGTCCTGATGTTTTCCTACTGACTCAAAATTTAATCTTTATTCCTTCTTCAAATGTAAAACATCTGGATCTATAACTAATTGCAGGTGAAACCCTACAGCTGGATACATAATTTTATCAGCTTGTTTTACTAGTTATCAAACAACACCTTTTTTGTGGCCCGATGTCACAGCTGTAAATAAGTTGGAAATGTAATGTATTAGTGAATAAAAGCAGCAGACTGCCTGGGCATCTCCTTCCACAACTTGGAATTCTGTTCCAATTGGGTGAAGTACTTTCCTCTTTGAAGATAAGTGCTGTGTTTGGTGGAGACAAGTGGGTTTGTAGCATAAGACTGTCGCTTGTGGAAGACTCTTTAGGAACTGCTCTAAAGTGCACCAGCTGGGGATTCCCCCACATTGGGAAAAACTTCATGTGGAGAAATATGATGGATATTTCTGGTCCCTTTGGAGCTGCCAGAGCAGTACAAAGAGGCTAGGATGAAGGAGAGAGTCAGACGTCAATTGTTAGGATAGAAAAAAAGTATATGTACTTTATAGTATACAAAATGTACTAATGTCACTCTGAATGTATACCGCACCTTTGATATACATATGTTAAAGCAGTTTATAAACATGAAAAGTATACCTCTCCACACCTCTGTGATGAAACTAGGTAGTTTCATACCCATTATACAGATTTCTAACCAGAGACATATAGTAACTTGCCCAAGACCACACAACAAACCAGTAGCAAGGCCTGGAATGAAACTCAGTAGTCCTGATTCAGAGCTCCCAGCTATAACAAGATTCTACAAGGTCCTTTTAAAGATTCTAAGCAATTCATGGCAGGGACTTTGCCTTATGTGCATTTTTACTGAAGGCCAGCTCTGGCTGCAATATTTGGATCTGGATTTGAAACGCATCATTCAGAAGTGTTTGAATGAAGAGTTTTGTTTCAGGCTTCTCTCTTATATTTACTGTTGTAAGCTACTGTGTATTATATTAACACATCTAGTCACTAGACCATGTTGCCTGTATTTTTCCCCATGTATGTAGCCAATAGCTCCTATCCAAGTACTTTTGCTGTTTGCATTCAACAGCATGTACCTGTGTTTCCTATTTCAAATTCAGTCAGTAGACCTTCCAGGTACTAAGAGAAAGATTAGTATTTACCTGAGAGGCGTTTTCATTTTTCATGGGGGTTCAGATTCTGCTAGGAATCTGCCACAGGAGCTGAGCGTGTTTCCCAATACAGGGATGTCTCTGCCAGCCTGCCATTGGATTGGCTGTATTCCTGCTGCCTGTGTGTGGTGTATTCACTCATACTCATTTCCACATGAAACAGCTCTGTTAAAAATGCTTACAGAGTATTTTTTTTAAAGTAAAACCTGTTTTGTGGAATAGCAAAATTAAAGTTATTTCAAAACCACATTAATTTCCCCAAAACAATGTGCTTTGAACTTCCCAGTGCATGCTATTTTGAAGTCTGTCTGTACCAGCTACATTTTTACACCTGATCATGTCCTTGTTTTTCTAAGAACATTTTAGAAATCTAGATACAAATGTTCACCTTCTCAGCTGGGAACAAACGGAAATCCCAGTAAAGTGTTTTTATGTTTATAAGTGCATAAAAGGAATAGTTTTATTTTTTTCTCAGGACACAAAAATCTGGCATGACAATGAAAAAAAAAATCAAAGAGATTGAGCATGAAAAGTTAAAACAGAAAACCAGGATCAGCTGTCATTGAATGTGCTTTGAAAACTAAGTCATAGTTTCCCAAGCCAACAAATATCATGCAAAGCAAAAGCAGTAGATTCCAGGTGGAAGGGGAATATGTGGTTAATGCAAAAGGTCTTTCACCACTGGAGTTAGAACTCAATCTAGCCATGTCAAAAGTAAAATGAAATTGATGGCCCCTGGCTAGTCACTAGTGGATAGACACCAGAAACTGCTTAACATTTTGTATTATTGGAGGATCCTATTTTAACTATCATAACAAATACCTTAGTATCAAAAACTGTTTATCACTAATTTCATCTGGTGGGATGCAGGAAACAGTGCAAGTCCAAGGGAATCTTCATTTTGTTCCATAATAATGTATAATAGCTAAAGAAAATGCTACAGCTATTTAGGGAAAACTTCCACTGACGTCAGTGGAGCCAGGATTTCACCCTTACAGCTTGCAATTTGAGACGCATGTTATGTTTAAAAGACCCAAAGCTTTATAAAAAATCATAAAGCAGGACACATCCCCTGACCCAAACAGCTCTGATTTTCCAATGGTATTACCACCCCCTTCTATTTATTGTCCATCTACTCTGGGTTACCAGATTAAAGTACTGATAGTCCTTGAATTTGTTCAGGGTAGATTGGCACATTGTGATGGAGGGCACAGTTTGACAACACCTTTAGATGCAAGGGAGCAAATTGATTCCATTCCTAATCTGTACATTTGGGGAGTTAAGGCTGAAGGCCCTATTCCTGTAAAGATTTATATACCCGCTTAACGTTAGCCACACGAGTAGTGGGTAACTTGGTACACCGATCAGTGTACATATTTCACTTTACTTCGTCCTAATCCAGTGCATCATCCTCACCTGGGGCCCCACCAGGTGAGACAGCAAGTTTAAGATACAGCTGGGAATCCACAGAACCTCACCACCGGAGGCTGCCTGTGCTGAACCAGTGTCTCCTCCAGTCATCTTAGTCCTTCCCCTCTCTCCAGCTAGCATTGCACACTGATGGGGCTGCCTGGATGAACTCCAGGTCTCACAATATAAAGGGGACTGTGGGAACCTTGTGCTGGCACTGCGTCGCCTCTGTCTACGCCAAAAGCTCATGGCCCTGGGTTATACCTGTAGAAGCTGGCAGAATCCAGGGCTAAATATAACCCTATGTGTCAGCCGGACAAAGCACCTGCTCCCAACTTGCTCAAAGAAGAAAAATATAAAATATAGCCCTGTAAGTCTGAATGGGAGAACACAGGTAAGCTATGGCACCTGCAAATTAGCACAGATCAAGTGAAATACATGTGGTGGAGAAATCTCATTGTATTAATTTACTGGCAAAGAATTATTCCACATTCCCCTTTGGGAATTACCAATTTTGAAAAATTGCTGTCAGTTATACCTTCTCTGCTGTTACAGAAAGCGTCTCTAATCCTCTCCTGAAAGTTTTATTGGATCCCAAGGCACACTTGGATGCTCCAGCACTGGGATAGTTCAGAAATACCAGGGCCTTGTGTAACTTGTCAGTGGATTTGCTGTACTTTACTTGGGCCAGCAATAAAATGCTTTAAGGTCTGTACAAATGTACACTGTCAAATGCACGAAGTATGAAATAAAAATGCTCCCCTTGACTGCTTCTGTGGTGGTGCTGGAGAAGGTTGGCAAGCCATTCAGAGAGTGCAGGTGTGAAACATACCTGGATACTTCATGGTCATTTTAAAAAAATCCACTTTTTAAACTAGCTCATTTGATCAGGCCAAGTGCAAGTCTGAAAACATTTTGTACACCAGAATCATTATTCATTTTATGGTCAGTATCTAACCTGGTTACTGCTCTATAACCAGTGCATTTATCACTATAAAACTATTTGCTCTTGAGTTAGGCTCAGTGAACCCCTCTAAGAACCCCAGTGTTATTAGGCGAGTGCCAGTCTGAGCACAGCACTGCAAGCAGAAATGCATAGATTCTTGGGCTCTAGTACTAACCTCTATGGGTTCAGTGTGACTTTTGGACAAGTCCCCTCAGTCCCGTCTGTAGGATGAAGATAATTTAATAATTATTATGCACTTATTAGATATTGAGGATTAATTAGGGTTTTTTTTTAAATGCACTTTGAATTTAATGGGCCAAATTTGGCCCTGGTGTAAGTGGGCATAATTCCCATTGATTTCAATCTGTGACTGCTTTGCCAAGGCTGCATTTGGTTTTTATAAATGTGATGTATTATGTTAGGAATGTTGATGCTGTGTGTGTACAGTTCAGGAGCCTTGCTGTAACTACATGCTCTCTGGCTGTAGCTATTTCCTTTTCTTTAAGTTTAAAAGAAGAAGAAAAGGAATCCCTCACTGGCGTGACATCACCAAACAAAGAAGCCACTCATGTTTCCTCCACTTTAACAGCGCTTTCTGCTTGTGTTTGAATGCAATCCTTTTATCCGGCTAACACATCTGGGGTTAAGCAAATGTTCCGACACCACTTGATATGCATCCTTTCATTCCATTAACTCATAGACATAACATGAAATAGTCCACAATGGAATCTACTGTTCAATGGCAAGAGACAATGCACTGGATCATGTGAGGTAGAGAGATTAACAGCAAAAGGGCCTGTGCGTCTCTGATGGGGGTCATGCCCAGGCACTTTTCCAGACATGCCAATCTCACCCTCACATTTGCTATGTGAGAGCAGCACCAGCTACACTGAAGGAAGTGCTCTTAGCTCTGTAGCCAACAAAAGAGAAGACTAAGGGGGGACATGATAGAGGTATATAAAATCATGAGTGATGTGGATAAGGAAAAGTTATTTACTTATTCCCATAATACAAAAACTAGGGGTCACCAAATGAAATTAATAGGCAGCAGGTTTAAAACAAATAAAAGGAAGTTCTTCTTCACGCAGCGCACAGTCAACNCTTGGTAGATGATAGTTGTGTGTAGGAAACAGGCCCCATACTGCACTTTCCATTCCTTGGCAGTGTGCTAAGTGGAGCTGTCAAGCATTCTTAAAACCACAATACCCACCTGGGGAAGTGAAGAAACAGATTGACAGAGCCAGACGGGTACCCAGAAGTCCCCTACTACAGGATAGGCCCAACAAAGAAAGTAACAGAACACCACTAGCCGTCACCTTCAGCCCCCAACTAAAACCTCTCCAGCGCATCATCAAGGATCTACAACCTATCCTGAAGGACGATCCATCACTCTCACAGATCTTGGGAGACAGACCAGTCCTTGCTTACAGACAGCCCCCCAACCTGAGGCAAATACTCACCAGCAACCATACACCACACAACAGAAACACCAACCCTGGAACCATCCCCTGCAACAAACCCTGTTGCCAGCTCTGTCCACATATCTACTCAAGTGACACCATCGTAGGACCTAACCACATCAGCCACACCATAAGGGGCTCGTTCACTTGCACATCCACTAATGTGATATATGCCATCATTTGCCAGCAATGCCCCTCTGCCATATACATTGGCCAAACCGGACAGTCTCTACGCAAAAGAATAAATGGACACAAAGCAGATGTCAAGAAATATAACATTCAAAAACCAGTGGGAGAGCATTTTAACCAGACTTCAATGAGAAACTGCAGAGCTGGAATTCATTTGCAAACTTGACACCATCAAATTAGGCCTAAATAAAGACTGGGACTGGCTGGTCACTACAAGAAGTAATCTTCCATCAACTGTTAAGTATGGGCCCTCCACCCTGATGGAATTGGCATCGTTAGCACTACAAAAAGTAATTTTTACTCTGTTGACATTCACACCTTCTTGTCAACTGTTGGGAATGGGACACATCCACCCTGATTGAATCGTTGACCCCCCACACTTGGTAAGGCAACTCCCATCTTTTCTTGTGCTGTATATTTATGCCTGCCTACTGTAATTTTCACTCCATACATCTGAAGAAGTGGGTCATAGCCCACGAAAGCTTATGCTCTGATAAATTTGTTAGTCTTTAAGGTGCCACAAGACTCCTTGTTGTTTAATCCTATACAATTTCTTTAAGTACTGATCTAGAAAAGCAGGGACATCACAAGAGTTTGCTATGTCCTCACCACCTTCTGCTAGAACCTGTGCACTCCAGTTTGCAGGGCTTCTATGCCATTCTATCACAGGCAGGTGGTGGGGAGGCATGTAGCTGCAGAGCAGTGATCAACAGTACACAGCCCTGGTCCCCAGTAGTCCATTCATTATGCTTGGTCCCCATGTCCTGACTGCAGCAACAGCCAACTCCTTGCCACTCCCACAGTGATATGGAAGCAACACACCTGATAGTACCCAGATGCATAGGCCTAACAACTAACCCCAGACCACACCAGTATGCGTCAGAGCCCTCATGTCTGTAGGTACTTTACACTGCTCACATTTATTATGCTCTACTGTACTTCATATGGAGGTTTGTAGGTGAGCTGCCATTTATCTCTCTGTAATCCACTATGTTAACAAGGAAATAACCCATGTAGACTGACTTATCACAAATGATAAATAGTAAATAAACAATAGGAAGTCAGGTTAGATTTACAGTAAGTATGAGATTAAGTAGATTTTATATTCTTGCTTTGTAATCCTGATTTTTAGATGCATGTGTAGCTTCTTTAAAAATTATGCAGTTTGATCCAGTGGGGTTTCAGCACATTTGTGTTGCCTTGTGGGAGACCTGCTTTCAGTAGTTTGGGTACTACGGTAGGCCTTTATAGGTGTGGCATACCCAGGAGTACAATCCTGCTTCCATTGACGTCAATTCCAATGCTTCAGTTGATTTCAGTGCTAGCAGGATTGAGCCGTTTATGAACAATCTCTGTTGGTCAGTTACATTGGAAATGGTTTTGGGTGAATTTAGAAGAGGTGAACCTAAGAATAGCCATACTGGGTCAGACCAATGATCCATCTAGCCCAGTATTCTGTCTAGCAGTGGCCAATGTCAGATGCTTGAAAGGGAATGAACAGAACAGGGCAATAATCAAGTGATCCATCGCCTGTCCTCCAGACCCAGCATCTGGACGTCAGAGGCTTAGGGACACCCAGAGCATGGGGTTGCATCCCTGACCATCTTGGCTAATAGCCATTGATGGACCTATCCTCCATGAGCTTATCTATTTTTTTTTTAACCCAGGGATAGTTTTGGCCTGCACAACACCTCCTGGCAACGAGTTCCACAGGTCGACCGTGCGTCGTATGAAGAAGTACTTCCTTCTGTTTTAAACCGACTGCCTATTAATTTAATTGAGTGACCCCCTGATTCTTGTGTTATGTGAAGGTGTATATAACACTTTCTTATTCACTTTCTCCACACCATTCATGATTTTATAGATCTTTATCATATCCCCCCAGTCATCTTTTTCAAGCTGAACAGTCCCAATCTTTTTAAATTTCTCCTCATATAGCAGCTAGTCCATACCCCTAATCATTTTTGTTGCCCTTCTCTGTACCTTTTCCATTTCTAATATATCTTTTTTTGAGATGGGGCAACCAGAACTGCATGCAGTATTCAAGGTGTGGATGTACCAGGGATTTATATAGTGGAATTACAATATTTACTGTCTCATTATCTATCCCTTTCCTAGTGGTTCCTAACATTCTATTAGCTTTTTTGACTGCCGCTGCATACTGAATGGATGTTCTCAGAGAACTCTCTATGATAATTCCAAGATCTTTCTTGAGTGGTAACAGCTAATTTAGACCCCGTTGTTTTGTTTGTATTGTTGTGTACAAAGCTACCTCTTGGCAGGAGTACAAATATTGCAGTAGCGGTGCTGTGTGTGGGAAGGAGTGAGTATAAGGATGGTGGAAATTAGGGGGTTCAAGACCAGCTGCTAGAAATCAGAATACAGTTCCTGTGTGCATGCTTTCATAACATGTTTCATGTCATTTGGACACCAGTCCTGCAATCTTTATTTTCATGAATCCTTTGGGACTATTGCATGAATAAGGGTTGCAGGTTAAGGTTGTTAAAGAGTAACCTGCATGACAAACAGTCAGCATAGTTTTTTTTTTTTTTTTTTTGAATTTTCCTGGCCTTTATCCAGGAGAAAGAGCTGGTGGGATCTGATTTACTTTTGTAATCTTATTGGCAATATGGTGAATTTACCATTTTTATTACACAATATTTTCCTGGTGGAAGAAAACTCCATCTTGCATTTTCTCTTCTGTACATGCATATTTCTTCAGCCCCCCCCCCTCCCTTTCAGTAGCTTGGGTACTAAGGTACCCCTCCCTGTTTCGCAAAAGTTAACAAGCAGTGTGCACATGTTGCACTAGAGTGCAAATTAACCTGCTTACTCTCCCCAGATACTTATTTTATAAAGATCACAAATAATATCTGCTGCAAGTCAGTCTAGCATATGCCATTAGAAAAGAAAATAGTTTTATTGATTTCAGCATTATTTATAGCACTACTGCACAGTCATATGCCTATGCTAGGATATAATCTGACAAACATCAAGCAAGACTACTCCTGCTTCATTGTTCTTGGAGATTTACTTTTCCTGGACAGCAATAGGAGAAGATACTGAAATTGCTTATGTACTTGATGGATCTAGCAATCTCCCATATACAAATGGAGAAACACTAGCTGATGCTCCTGGGTGCAGCCTGTAATGGAACACACTTAAACCTAAACATAGATTATTTTATCTGAGTGACAGTGTGACATGGATCCTGATATTCCTGTAAACTGAGAAGGGACAAGGGACTGGTTTAAAGAACTATCAAAACACTCCTGTGTTTTCAGAGTTCGAATATCCTGATAGGACTTCTAGTTAAAGCTAGAGTGACCAGATGTCCCGATAAAATTGGGACTGTCCTGATATTTAACCCTTTGTCCCACGTCCCAATCAATGTACAATCGGGATGCCATTTGTCCCAATATTCGGGTAAGGAGGCGAGCGGGAGGGAGGCGCTGACTCCATGGATGCTCCGGGGTTGGAGCACCCCCGGGGAAAAATTGCAGCCAAGCTCCCACCTCCTCGCCTCCTTCTCCCTCCCTCCCCTCAGCGTGCCACATTCCCGCTCCTCCCACCCCCCATCAGTGCTTCCCGCCGCCTAACAGCTGTTTGGCGGCGCTTAGCACTTTCCAGGAGGGAGGGGGGAGGAGTGGGGATGCGGTGTGCTCAGGGGAGGAGGTGGAGAAGAGGCAGGGAAGGGGCGGGGACTTGGGGGAAGGGGGTGGAATGGGGGTGGGGCGAGGGCAATGCAGAAGTGGGAAGAGGCGGGGGGTGGGCAAGCACCCATCCGGCAGAGGGGAAGTCGGCGCCATAGGGGTGAGTGGCAAGCGGCAGGCGGGCGAGGAGGCGAGCGGGGGGTGGGGGACTGAGGAGGGACGCAGCAAGCCAGCGGCAGGCCGGGGGATGAGGAAGAGCACGGTGGGGGGGGCCAAGTGGGGAGGGGGCGGGACCTGGGGCAGAGTGGGGTGGAGCCTGGGAGGAGCGGGGGTGGACTGTGGGCGGAGCTGATGGCACCCCAATGTGTCCCGATATTTTAGTGTGGTGATCTGGTCACCCTAGTTATAGCTCTCCTTAGTAATGTCTCCTGTGAAAATGAAAGACATTAGAGTATATGAAAGTGAAAGCCATCCTATAACAGAACAGCAGCAACGTAGCTGCTCAGAGGCAACTGGTCCCTTGCTCCTTTAATTTCAAGGCAGGATCTTTTATTTACTTTTTCAACTTCCATTAGCATGACTGGCACCAGCTGGAAAACATAATAGTTAGAATCTGCAATTTTTCTCATCATAATGAAGACTTTTCAATGGAGATTTTAGTTAATGAACGACATTGCTTGTGAATCACAGTATATTTTCCCCTATAGGCTACTGTACTTATAGGCAAAATAGGAGGAAAGGATGTCCTGTTTTAATGCACAGCTGGTTTTATTTATACACGTGGGGGTTCTGTTAACTACTGCACTTACTTTGTTTGTAAAGGAGTATTTACCATAGCAACCAAGAGCTCATGTTTTGTGTTAGGTCAGAGAACTACCCACAGTTTGTACTTTTGTTGGAATTCAGAAGACTTGTGGGCAATACATTACATTCTTTGACAGTTTGCACAGCAGAGAGAATTTTAAATATTAGTTTATTCTAATTAATATGCCGACTATCAGAAGCTGGGACTGGACAACAAGGGATGGCTGACTTGATAATTGCCCTGTTCATTCCCTCTGAAGCATCTGGCACTGGCTACTGTTGGAAGACAGGATATTGGGTTAGATGGATCACAGATCTGATCCAGTATGGCCATTCTTATGTTCTTATTTATGTATGGAAGGACTCCCTAACTTGTGTGGCAGGAGAGCAGCTGCCTCCATGCTGTTAACCCCTATCCAAACTTAGTATGAAAGGGGAGGAAGAGATGGGACAGCTGACTGGTCCTTTATCTCCAACCCACCATAAATAAATAGGGAATCTTCTGAAACTGCTCATGCCTGGGGGTGCGTTAAACTTTCAGCAGAGCTCCTTCTTGCTGTGAATTTGTTTTATCGGGGGGAGGGGGGGAGAGGAAGGGTGGTAGAAGATCTAGGACCAGTGTAGGAAGCCCCGACAATGCAGGGGAGCCCAAGGCAGTGAGGAGGCACAGGGCCTCTTTGCATATGGCCCCAACATCCAGTGGCTCTCAGGATCTGTATCCCTGCCCATTCCCTAGAAGGAAAACCCATCAGAGAATGACCTCCCTCAAGGAGATTTCCTTCCCATTGCCTCCTGAAGTGCGTTACTGGTGGTCCCTCCTGCTCTGGTTCAGTGGGACGTCACTTCGCCTCTCTCTGTCAGTGGGTGTCGCCCACAGTCAGGGAATTAGCAGAGCACTGAACAGTCTATGGCTCTGGGCTGCAATCAAGGCTGAACAGCAAATGAGTCCCTGAGCCCAGGCCCTCAGGCAGGGTGGGATAGCAAATAGTCTACAGCTCTGGCCTGTAATCAGGACAGAGTAGAAAGGGGTCAGGGATCCTAGCTCTGGCGGACGGCCGACAAACACAGGCCTCTTGGCCTAGAGAGAGGAGGCTGCCACCCCAGGGGTGGGGTGACAGGGACTAGGGGAACCCGGGCCCACACGACTCCACCGGGCCCCAACCCAGGGCCCTAACAGTGGTGGAGTGTTCTGCCACTGGGGAATCCAGTTGCAACACGCTGACCGCGTTTTAGGCAGTGATGCAGCCAGATTGAGGTCGGCTGCCTCTGGGCCACTTCCTCCCCTCAGGGTGTACCTGGATCCGTGGGGTGTTCTCCAGCTCCTCAGGGTCGGTAGCTAATGGCAGTCCTCGCAACACCTCGGTGTCTTAGTCTCTGAGATTCCATCCACTCTGTCAGTTTGGTGGATCTCCCCTTTGGTGTCCAGGCTTGGGAGAAGGCAGAAGCCATTTGTTTCCTCGAGCGGCTAGAGCCCAACTGAGCTCCAGGACCTGCCCTTTATCCTTCCTGTCCCACTTCCTGACTTCTAGTGGGAGGGGTGAGCATGGCCTGGCTCCACCCGTCTGGGTTCAAAGAGTGGTTCCTCTAGCTCAGTGGGAGGCCATTCCGCATCACTACACCCCCCTCCAGTGGGATTTTTCATGGTGGGGTCTAGCCCATGCTTTCCCCTTTTTAATTCAAAATTTTAAATATCTAGTTTGTAGCATTCTTTTTTCTAAATATGAAATTCAGTTCATTTGCTAATGGACAAGTGACCATATCACAACTGTTACCCATGCTGGGTGTGCTAGCAGAGAACCCCTACTGATTAGATCAGCATGGAGAAGGAGTTGTTTCCTCCCTCCTCCCCGAAGTGATGCTTCCTGATCAGAAAGGAGGCACATTAGTTGAGCAACAGGTAGAAGGGGATTGAGAGCTTCCAATCTCCAAAGCTAGTAGTCTGATGACAGAGGATGATAGAATTAATGCCCTAGTCAAAGGTAGCAAGTGCAAAGGCAGGCCCTTCCTTTACCTAGCTATTCTGTCTGTACTTATTACATATTAATACAACTGGCCATACCTTTTGAAACCTAAACCAATATTTTGTTCCAATTTGGCACAAAAATTCTTAACAGAATACTCCTGGACAGAGTCAAACCATCCCTATTAGAAATTTGCTGTGAGGATTAAAAAAAAAGCAATCTTTCCATTTTTCATCACAGCAGTCCATAACCTATTGAAAAGGTTGGACAATTTGCATCACAGAGACACTGAGATAATAACAGCTTTTAGTCTGCATGGTAGCTTGTTTTGCTCACAATTGTTATCAGTGAACTGGAGACACTGAGATTATAAAAGCCCTAGCAATCTTTATAGAGAATAAATAGTAAGGAAGAATACACAGTCAAGGAATTTAGTTATAAAGTTTATATCAAGTTATAGAGATGTTTCAAGAAAGTCAGAAGGAAATTCTCACAATATCAGACTCAAAAATAAGCTGATATTTCATTAAAAAAATAACCTTTTCAGTCAAAACCCAAAGTGTTTGTTTGATAAAAAGCAGAAATTTCTGTGGACATTTCCACACCCTCATTTAACAACCAGCTCTATTCAATAGTAGATTAGATGTAACAGTCATGTCTTCACTGCAACAACACTTACTGAATTCTCTATTCTTTTACTATGAACAGAACTCTGTAAAAACTGGTCTGGATTCTCTGGGGCAGTATCTTTGGCCTTCCAAAAGCATTTCCAGAAGTGGCCTCGAATGATGGGTCTGAAAAACCTGAGGCCACTCCTTTGAAAATTTGCACATTGTCCCTGCGGCCCCTCCAGGCACCACCCCCCGCAGCTCCCATTGGCCGAGAATGGGGAACCGCGTCCAATGGGAGCTTTGGGGGAGGTACCTGGAGGCACGGCAAGGGCAGTGCACGCGGAGCCCTCCGCCCCCTCTCCCCCAGGGGCTGCAGTGCTTCCTGGACAGGGCAGGCAGGCAGGGAGCCTGCCCTGGCCCCAGTGTGCGCCGCTGCCACCCCGGAGCCACTGTAGGTAAGTGGCCCCGGGCTGGAGCCCAAACCCCGCCTGCACCCCGCCCCCCAACTCCCTGCCCTAAGCCCCCTGCCTGCAGCTCGCACCCCTCCTGCACCCCAACTCCCTGCCCTGAGCCCCCTCGTACACCCCGCACCCCTCCTGCACCCCACCCCCCTACCCTGAGCTCCCTGCTGCACACTGCACCCCTGTGCACCCCAACCCCCTCCCCTGAGCCCCCTCCTGCACCCCGCACCCCTCCTGCACCCCAACCCCCTGCCCTGAGCCCCCTCGTACACCCCGCACCCCTCCTGCACCCCAACCCCCTACCCTGAGCTCCCTGCTGCACACTGCACCCCTGTGCACCTGAACCCCCTTCCCTGAGCCCTCTGCTGCACCCCGCACCCCTCCTGCACCCCAATCCCCTTCCCTGAGCCCCCTCCCGCAGTCCGCACCCCTCCTGCTCCCCCATCCCCTCCCACACCCCGCACCCCTCCTCTACCCCAACCCCCTCCCCCGGCCCCCCCCACTACCCCCCCCCCCCCCCACCCCCTGCCCTGTGCTTCCTCTCGCAGTCCGCACCCCTCCTGAACCCCAACCCTCTTCCCTGAGCCCTCTCATATACCCCGCACCCCTCCTCTGCCCCAATCCCTTGCCCTGAGTCCCTTCCTGCACACCGCATCCCCTCCCACACCCTGCACCCCAACCCCCTGCCCCGACCCTCCATACAATTTCCCCACCCAGATGTGGCCCTTGGCCCAAAAAGTTTGCCCACCCCTGCCTTAGAAGGTCAGACTGACAGCTTTCCTTGTGGCCCTGATTGGTCTGGGCATCCTTTTTATAGCCAGGAGTTCCAGGAAATATCTGAGCACCAAAGTGGAATGCCCTGCCAGCTACAGTGATGGACCTGCCTCTTGACTTGTTCTCAGACTCCTGACACCAGCTCTGACCCTTGGTCTGACTCCTGGGTCCTGACTGTCCATGCCCTGGTTGTGACACCAATATATTGGTTAATATTATGAATAGTTTCTCCTGTGGCTCATTTACTGCTTGCATTGTGGTAGCGCCTAGGAGTCCTAACCATGGATTAGGACTCCATTGTGATAGGCGCTGTACAAAAACGAACAAAAAACAGCAGTCCCTGCCCCAAGATCTTACAGTCTAAGTAATCAATTTTAATGTGATCACTTTTCAGATAGACCCTTGAAATATTTACTGGTAATTCTTTTTAAAGCCAAGAAGAATTATAAACTCCTTTTTGGGCATTGGATAGGATCTTTCTTGCTTGCTCACTCTTCTCTTTTGATTTCTCCCTCTTAAGAAAATCACCCTAATTTCCCCCTCTCATTTCACATTTTTATCCTGTAAGTAAATTGTGATGGTACCTCCCATAAGGCTTTATGGGAATATGACATAACTGGAATATGTTTTGTGCTGCCTGTGCCATGTAACATATCTCTGTAAAGGTTATGGTCTACTATATCTATTCATCCTATTTGTACACATATATCATTTTGTACTTGAGGTTAAGAATATTGGCTGTATACTTGCTTGATTTCTAAGTAAGATTTGTGAGGCATTTGATCAGTTTCTTTAGGAAAGAATTCACAAGGATCTGGATTTGCATAGGAGTGAGGAGGGGGGTCTCCACCTACAAGAGAAAGTCTATTTAAACCCAAGAGAGACCCCTCCATTTGGTCTTCAGCTAGCTAAAGAAGGAGCCTCTCCACCCCCCAGGATACTTGAAAGAAACTGGAACAAAGGACAGTAACTACAGGGGGTGTGAGTGATTACTGGACCCAGGCTAAAAGGAGATTAGTCTGTAAAAGGGAGCATTCTGGAACTGGTGAGGATCTTATCTGTATTCAGTTTGATTAGACATAGATTTGCGCATTTTATTTTATTTTTCTTGGTAACTTACTTTGTTCTGTCTGTTACTACTTGGAACCACTTAAATCCTACTTTCTGTATTTAATAAAATCACTTTTTACTTATTAATTAACTCAGAGTATGTATTAATACCTGGGGGAGCAAACAACTGTGCATATCTCTCTATCAGTGTTATAGAGGGCGAACAATTTATGAGTTTACCCTGCATAAGCTTTATACAGGGTAAAACGGATTTATTTGGGTTTAGACCCCATTGGGAGTTGGGCATCTGAGTGCTAAAGACAAGCACACTTCTGTGAGCTGTTTTCAGGTAAACCTGCAGCTTTGGGGCAGGTAATTCAGACCCTGGGTCTGTGTTGGAGCAGACGGG